>PVIC010010793.1:0-42721 GCA_004025085.1 Thryonomys swinderianus
GTGCTGCAGGAAGCTGCTCCAAGGTTGGAGAAGGCTCATTGCTGTCCCCTTTATAGTGCAAGACACGCTCACATGTGAAAATAAAAAAGTGCTTGCTTCCCAAAGGCATCCCCCCGCAGCATCCCAAATGCACCCCAGGAAAGCGCGCTAGTCTAGCTCTCCCCGAATTCACCATTCGCAGGCTCTCAGACCACAGCCGAGAAAGGATAAGTGACGTACAAGGGAGGAGCTCCTCACACAGCAGCATCTGGCTTCTCTAAGGACCACCAGCCCTGCTTTCCCCGGGAGGGGGAGAGCCCCTGAAGGAGACAGGTCCCAGAAGGGCATGTCACCCCATGGTGCTGGCTCTGTGCTTCCCAGCTGCCTGCACATCTGAGGTGCTTCCTTGACCCAGGGACCTGGCTTTAGTGTCCCTAACAGGTCTGAACCCTCCTTGGTGACCCAGAAAGATGCCGGGCACTGGGACTCTGGGTCAAGCCTCTCTGCCCTTGACTGTGTGCTCAGAGCCCTGAACACAGCCTCCTTGTGGCCTCGCTCACTTTTGCCCCAGCCCTGACCTCTGAGTGAGACTGGGATGGGCACAGAAGGGGAGCTGGGTGTGGAGAAGGTCCTCTGCACCATGGGTCAGAGCCCAGGGCCCCACTTTGCTGTACACTGAGAGCTCAAGGTTGGCCACATTATCTCCAGTGCATCCCACGCCACTGGCTTCCCAAGGCAGGCACACAGCAGGACCCAGATAGACAGCCTGCTGTGCACAGCTAGCACCCTGAGCTCCCCCCGAAGAGGGGTCCACAGAGGAACGGACTGCAGCTTCTGCCGTGCCATTTCCTGGTTGCAAGGCCCTGCTGCAGGTGAAGCAGCCCCCAGACACAGGCTGTGCAGAACTGTCTGGACAGGGTGCCACGAGACCAAAGGGACTGGAGGCAGCGGCCCAGCCAGGCTGGGGAAGTGCGGCTGGCCCAGTGCCGCCTTGGTCACCTTTCCGTCTTCCCATCTTCTGCCTCAACGCCCTGCATTTTTGGTTTTCATCCTAATCACGGTCCTCAGTCCTCTCCATGCTGGCTGAGGAAAACCTGAGGGTGCAGCACACGACGTAGTTGCGTGTGTGCTTGTCACAGAGGTCATCATCCCACCGCTGCACATCTTGTCAGTATGTTTCAGTTTTTCAGTGTAAGAATGGAGTCTCTGTGTGGCTGAAGCACTGGGGAAGGGCAGCTGTGGCAGGCGAAGGCAGCGGGGTGGCCATGGATGCCAAGGTCTCTCGAGCTCCTGCAAGATCAGTCCAGCTGAGACAGGCTGGGAGTGGAAAAGGCATTTTGAGGCTATTGGAATATGAGGTATTTCAAAAAAAAAAGCACCTCAGTAATACAGGTAGGAGACCCTATGTGCTAAGGGCAAAGTTAGTAGAAACACAAACTCAAGTCTTTGAAAAAGACAAGGGCAGACTGCTGTTCATGGCTATTTCTGTCCAAGTCTTTGTCCCTCCTGCCACGCTGACTGTTTCCTTTGACCCCCCTTTTGTTAACCTACCCAGAAATTCGGGATTTTCTGAAACCCTGCTCATTGTGCAGACCTGTCTGGACAGGGCACCATGAGGCCAAAGGGACTCCCAGCCTGCAGTGCGCATCCTCAGTGACCTTGGACCCTAGTCCAGCTGCCTTTCCCTGTTTGCACTCCCTCCCTCTGCTAATTTCCCTTCTCTCCAGAGCATATCCCTGGCTCCACCTCTCCCCCCACAGCCCTTCCTCTGGGTGCGGCAAAGTCTCTGCAGCCTCATTCATGCTTCAGTACAGTGGGTGATTTCCTGAGCCCCAGCTATGTGATGAGGATGTTGGGAAGCTCAACACACATTCTGTCACCTCATTCTTACAAAGAAACTTTGGAAGTAAAGCTCAGTAATGAAGTCACGGATGCAGTCCCGAGCCTGTCCGGGGCGGGGCTAGAGCTCAGCCCAGTGCTCTGTGGCTCCCTGCTCTTTGCTTCGTCAGAGAACCTCTGCTGTACCCTGTCACCCCTCGACCCCAAATCCTACAGCAGCATGCCTGGCTTGTTCAAACCCTGTGGGCTCCACAGTGAGCCCCCAGCCCGATCTGCCCAGCCTCATCTTCCATTCCATGTGCAGCTTCTCCCCACAGTGCACAAGGGGTACCGCACATGACCCTCAAACATTGCCTGAAAGTGCAGTCCATATCCCATCCTGTGTACATTCAAACCTATGGGAGAATTTAGCTTGTAAATTATTCACAGTAAGAGATTAACAACAATAATAACATACTGTAATAAATGTTACTTAAAACTAATGATCTGTTTATTTCTGGAACTTTCCATTAACATATTTGGGTCAGAGGAGCCCAGGGCAATGAAGCTGCAGATGAAGGGGGCTTCTGTGCTGGTGTGTGTGTGTCGTGTGTCTCACATGCCACCAGTTTTTGCAGTTAACATCAAGTAGACAGCTACCCTTTACAAGGCCATCCCCTGAGCTCTTCGCAGGAATTTCCTTTCTTTCAAAAAGCTCAAGGCCACTTCACGGGAAGCTCATTCACCATATTTCCCAGTCACTGGCTTGAGTCCTCCAAGTGGGGCTCTATTACCTCTCACCAGAGTTCTGGCCATGGCCCCTTGGGAAGGGATCTATCCACCCTACATTTTGCCCTTGTCCCCAGCACCTGGTAGTCATGGGTTAGAGAAAGCAGTGGCACACAGTTCAGGCTGAGCCAGACATACCTTTATCTAGTGGTAGATTGTTAGCATCATAGTGCAAGCAGGCTGGTCCCAAGAAAGAAAACTAAATCCTAGAGTGGCCAGGTAAAAGTGCTCTCCCAACATGATCCACAGTTAAAAGGTCTCTATCTCTTATAGTAGAGGTCCTGTGTCATCACTAACCTGATAATGAGAGTTGAAGCTCTTGTGTACATGGACAAATCCTGCATGCAGTAAGAGTAATGCCAGGTCTTCGCCAGTGATGCTACTGTTGGGGCCTTTGGTTTTGGTGATACTATTGCCTTGAAGATGGAAGCAGGATATTTTTTAAATGATTACATTTTGCATTTTCTTGACCTCCAGTATTTTCTATATTTAAATGGGAGCACAAATTGCCCACTAAATTACACATGATTGACTCTACTTTTAACTCACAGTACACCATGTTAACTGCACTTCTCAATGTAATATTTAACTGCAGCTCTTCCTAGCAGCAGGTGGAAATGGAAATGGTCCAGTCTCACTTAAAGTAACATTTAACTCTACTTTTCACTTAATGTAACATTAAGTCCACTTCTCACTTAATGTAACATTTAACTCCAGCTCTTCCTAGCAGCAGCTGTTACCTAAGGATTGATGTCAGGAGAAATTGCCTAACAGTTTCTTATTCTGAGTCAGATAAAACAAATCCTAGTTGCTCAGGAGGGAACATGTTATATAAAATCCCCTTTGGGAAATTGAGCCCAAGGAATGGTGCCCCACATCCTTAAGCCATTGATAGTATTAGCCTCAAATTTGACAGTCCTCCTGCCTCAGTTCCAGAGTGGCTGGGATGACAGGCATACACTACTGCGCCCACCCAGCCTTTGGCTGTCTTTTAAACAATGCCTTCTCTTTTCTCAGTTTCTTCAGATGGAGGAACTGAGTCCTCTGCCTTAGTTGATGACAATGGCAGTGAGGAGGACTTCAGCTATGAAGAACTCTGCCAGGCCAACCCTCGATATCTACAGCCTGGAGGGGAGCAGCTGGCCATCAATGAGGTATGGGATGCCACTTGATTGGGCATCCGATTTTCAGGAGCCAGAGCCACTTGAAATGTCGCTATTGGATTGTTTTTACTAAGCATATTCCACATCCCTAGAACTTTTATAAGAACAGTGCTGTGGTTTTTCTGGCATTGTGCAAGGAAATGCCTGTGATGAATCTTTTAAGCTACTAAAGTGCATCTATGTGGAATGAGTCATTAGAACTCAGGGCTTCTGTTTCATTTTATGAAATGTTCTCCCTCCCTCTCTCCCTCCCTCTCTCCCTCCCTCCTTCCCTCCCCCTCATCTCTCTTTCTCCCACTAAGAGTCAGAGTCTCACTATATAGTTAGGGATTTTTGTTTTGTTTTGTTTTGTTTTTTATTTTATGCAGTACTGGGCATTGAACTTGGGCCCTAGTGTTTGCAAGGTAGGCGTGGTGCCTCTGAGCTAAATCCCCAGTCCAGATATTTTTGTTTTGTTTTATTTTGTTTTGTTGTATGCCTTGAGCTCATGGGGATGTTCCTGCCTCAGCCTCCAAGGAAGTAGGATTACAGGCATGAGCCTCCACACCCAGCTCTTCCTTTCATTAGCTCAGCTAACTCTTACAGTTGATCTGAGAGATAAACATTAACAGTTATCACCTACATCCTAATAAATGCCCCCAAGAGGAGACTAACTTCATGTCGGCAAATGGTAGTGAATTAACAATGTATTTCTCACTCCTGCTCTAGTATTCTTTCTCCTTGGCTGCAGTTATGGCCTTTGTAATGGAGATCTTTCTAGAAGGCATCTCCAGCTTCTTATGTTCTTCAGCAAAGCATGACTTCATCAGGCATCACTGTGTCACATGATACAAGTCCAGCTCCCTAACCAGAAAATCCAAAGTCCAAAATGCTCCAAAATCTGAAATGGTGTGATCAACACTCTTGGTGTTTTCAGAGTTTTAGATTTTTTTTTTTCTTTTGAATCTGAAAGTACTTAGAGTATTAGGTGATTTATTTTTTTTAATTGAATTCTTTATTGGTACAATTTATATACATCTCAAAATCACATATAACATTGGGAAATTTGTACCAGTATATGCCACAAGTCAATTCTCATTTTTACCCATATCCCCACCCACTCCCCCTCCTCCCCCCTTTATATATGCTCTTTTATTTTCTTTCTGTACCATATTTATTCCTTCCCACCTCTTCTACACTGTTGGTGGGATTGCAGACTTGTGCAACCATTGTGGAGATCTGTGTGGAGATTTCTCAGAAAACTAGGACTACGGGTCCCATTTGACCCCGCTATACCCCTGCCAGAGTTTTAGATTTTACATGTAGGATTAAAGATGTTCAACCAGGCCAGGCATGGTGGCTCATGCCTGTAATCCCAGCACTCGGGAGGCAGAAACAGGCGGATTGCTGAGTTCGAGGCTTGCCTAGGCTACATAGTGAGCTCAGAGCCAGCCTGAACTACAAAAAGCGAGACCCTGTCTCAAAAAAAAAAAAAAAAAAAAAAAGGTGTTCAACCAGTAAAGTCTGTGGGTTATTATGGTGGGTTGATGTGACTAAAAGCCCACTGAAAGTCAGAGTATCTGTCCATCTTCTAAAAGTGGATTTGAGTTTTGCTTTGTGAGCATGTCAGAGGTAGCGAGTTTATACTCTCCCTGGCATGTTTTCCTGTACTTGCTTTGTGTAATGAAGAGCAGGGATTGAGGGATGCTCCAGTGTGTCCACGTAAGACCCAGAAGATGTCAGTGTCGCCCCAGAGTTACCTCACAGCAGTCCCTGTCCAGCCCACCCACCAGTTTTCCGTGCTAAGGGAGCATCAATGTCTTCCTCCCAGCTGATCAGCGATGGCAGCGTGGTCTGCGCAGAGGCCCTATGGGACCA
Source organism: Thryonomys swinderianus (assembly GCA_004025085.1). Classification (NCBI taxonomy): domain Eukaryota; kingdom Metazoa; phylum Chordata; class Mammalia; order Rodentia; family Thryonomyidae; genus Thryonomys; species Thryonomys swinderianus. The sequence continues at coordinate 5,607 of PVIC010010793.1, forward strand.
TGTGACCATGGACGACCAGGAGCTGGGCTTTAAGGCTGGTGATGTTATCCAAGTCCTGGAAGCCTCCAACAAGGACTGGTGGTGGGGCCGGAATGATGACAAGGAAGCCTGGTTCCCCGCGAGCTTTGTCCGGGTAAGGGTGTGGTGCTCAGTGCTCTTGCAGGTGGGGGCGGCAGAGTCATCTCAGGAGCTCTCATTACCCAGGCCCAGTTTTGCTGTAATTGTTTTCAATCCCACATGCAAGCGGGACTTGAGCCACAGTCCAGCCGTCTGAATAACAGTGGTCATTCTGAAGGTGCCAGGCTGTTGGCATTGCTGTCACAGTTATGCGGGCATTTGAACACCCAGGCTGTGGCCAGGCTGTCTCCGGAGATGCAGGAGCCAGGGTCTCCTGCCTTTCTTCTGGTGCTGCCTCCCTGTTCCGTAAGTCACCTGTCATCTGTCACCTGTCCCTGTGTGTGGCCTGCAGCTCCGAGTCAACCAGGAAGAGCTGTCAGAAAATTCCAGCAGCTCCCAGGGCGAGGAGCAGGAGGGTGGTGCTGGCCCCAGTGGCCACAAGCACTCTGAGAACAAGCACCAGATGCGGACCAACGTCATCCAGGAGATCATGAACACCGAGCGGGTGTACATCAAGCACCTGAAGGACATCTGTGAGGTAAATGCCACCCGCACCTCCCCGTGGCCTAAAGCCCTGGCTTGACAAACGCATGCATCTTCCTGCCCTACTCTGCTCCTCAGCCAGCCACCACCTCCCTCCTCCTTCTCTGCACCTCCACTGCAGAACCTGGAGCCTCTGCTGAGAACTCGCCTGACTATCAGCATCAGCCCCTGAGATTATTTGAAGGGAGTGACTGCCTAAGTGAACCCACTTGGCTCAACTCTAGCACCTCAGCATCTACAGCATCTAATCATGAACTCAAGGACAAGATGCTGAGTCATTTAGACATGATTCAAAATAGAGTTTTATCTGGTAATATCCAAGTAACCAGTATCAGGACAATCAGCAATTTTGTTCTGAAGTTGTAATTTCAGAGAACTGCTGTATGTGACATTTTGTTTTGTTTTTGTCTGGTGTCTTTGTTGTTATTGTTGCTGTGGCAGTAGTGATGGTGGTACTGGGTATTGAACTGACCCAGAGCTTTTTCTTTTTTCTTTTCTTTTCTTTTTCTTTTTTTTGAGACAAGGTCTTGCTAATTGCCCAGGCTGGAACTTGCAATCATTCTACCTCAGCTTCTCATAGAGCTGTGATTACTGGTGTGTGTACTCCATGCCTAGCTGTGTCTTGTTTTAATGGACTTGTCTGTGCATGGCACTGCACTGGGGCTGTCCTAGCCTGACCAGTGTTGCTGTCCTGGTCGCTTGTGCTGAGGTCTGCACTGTCTGTTTGGCCGGAACCATTCCACACTCATGCCAGCCATTTATTCTGTGTCGGTTGGTGGGTAAAGAAGGTCATGAGAGAGGCATTTCAGAAAACTCAGACTGATGGCTAATAATGTTGCACACTGGCTGTGCCCTGCTCTTTACCTGAGGTGACTCAGTGACCACCAGCATCCCTACTGCAGATGAGGAAACTGGGGCAGAGTAGTTACATGGTATGGTTGCCCAGAGCCCATGCTATTACATTGTATTGTTCTTCTGTTAAAATTCATATGAAAATTCAGTAACATATATATTTAATTAAATGGTTAGTTTAGTCTGTTCAAATGCATGATACCACTTTGGAAGTATTAGCAAATATGTGGCTGCTTCTTCCCACCCCACTACTCCTACAGAGCCATAGTATGTAAAACTATGGGATCATACACAGAGTGTTCATCAGAGACATCAAGTTGTATGTGTAGGGAAGCCTGGTGACAGCAGAGCCTCTGGGGTGGATGTTCTTGGCTCCTTACTGAGAATAGCAATTGGCAGAACTGCATCCCTGTCCTGTGTGCAGTGACAGTCTGTGTTTGACAAGTCTTCTCAGCTGTGAAATGGAATTAGGGGAGAATGATCAGCCTAACATTCTAGAAAAAAAGTAGCAGTACTAATTTTTGAGTTCTGGTATATGAAACTCTGGCATTTTCAACTTGTTTTTGGAACTTTTTAAAACCTAATCATGTTAAATTTTTCACTTTCCTTTTGTTATAAAAATATTTTGGCAAATTATAGTCATGAAAGCGCTATCAAGACCGTCAGGGACCCATAAACGTAAAAGCAATTTTCTGTAATTAAAACTCACTCCAAGATCATGGCTTTAACCCTCGCAGCCTCCTGTATTATTAAAGTACTATTTTTAAATTCCCAGATAAATAAAGTATTTGCTTTTGTGTTTTGCAGGGCTATATTCGACAGTGTCGCAAGCACACAGGAATGTTCACTGTTGCGCAGTTAGCCACTATTTTTGGAAACATTGAAGATATTTACAGATTCCAAAGACAGTTCCTGAAAGACCTTGAGAAAAAGTACAACAAAGAGGAACCTCACTTAAGTGAAATAGGATCCTGTTTTCTGCAACATGTATGTCACCCATGCATCTTCAACCAGAATCTTGTCTGTGGTTTTTCTGTTGGCTGCTATACTGCCATGGGGGATACAGCTGTCTTTCCCCTTTGACAGAGGAGGAATCAGACCAGAGAGGGAGTGGCCCAGCATTTACTAGTGATCATTACTGTTCAATACTGAGAGATTTCTGAGGAAGCTACTTCATTTTGCAGCCATAGTAGTCATGGAGTAATCACGATGACAGTGCCAGCAGAACCCCCTGCACTGGCTGGATGCTGGCTTCAGTAGCTTTCTAGAGATAGCAGATTGAAGCTTTCAGGAAGATGGGCATGTAGGTACCTAGGGCACACTGGGGGCACTGGGAAGGCACAAGGTGGCAGAGCAGCAGGATCTGTGTTGGAGCGAGGACAGAGAGCAGGCGAGTGAGTAGCCCAAGAACAGCAGTCCCAGGATGGAGTGTGGCACTGCGTGGAGGGCACTGAGCTGGGCCTGGCCAGGTGTTGGGCTGGAAGACTGGAGAAGAGATTTGTTGAAATGGGTATTTTTGAGGACGCTATAACAAGACTGATTGTAGGGATTGAAGAAGAGCAGCGGTCAGAAGTACCTGTAGGGTTGTGAGGGGTTACCCGGCGGCTAGGGAAAGTCGGTTCAGCATGCCGCATCTGAGCACGCCCAGCCTGCACACGGGCAGGACTGAAGGACAGCTGTGGAGAGGGCTGGAAGTGAGTGAAGTGGCCCAGGGTGGCAGAGGAGCCACATTCAGGGACATGGAGCAGTGCCCAGGGACGGGCCCTTGGAGGCTGATTTCCACCTGGCCTTGGAGGGTGGAGGAAGGGAGGGGAGCCCACAACCCAGGGAGAGAGAGGAGGACACAGCTCCAGGTTCAGGACGGCAAATGGCCTTCACTTGGGGGCAAGAGGATGACAGGTGTGGAAGCCCGGCTTGCTGGGTGAGCCCAGCAGGAGACCTGAGGGAGGAGGTGCAGGACAGTCAGGGAGGAGTGCAAGGGACAGGGCTGGGAGCTGCCTCTGGGCAGCACCTTCCTCCTCTCTACTGCTTCAGGTCAGAGCAGGCGGAGTTGGGGTGCGGGTCACCCTGCCCCTTCCACCCACCAGCCGGAACCCAGTTGATTACTCGAGCTGACATTCAAGCCCCTTCCTCTCATCCAGGATGAAAGCCTGGCAGAGTAGTGTGGTCCTCTGGGGCTTCATGGCCCGCACTGCTGTAGAGCACCCCTTCCTTCCCAGGGGCGTCCCTCCTGCTGGTCCAGTACCCCCTTGACAGAGCTGATTTCCCTTCCAGCAAGACGGCTTTGCCATCTATTCTGAGTACTGCAACAACCACCCTGGTGCCTGCTTGGAGCTCTCCAACCTCATGAAACAGGGCAAGTACAGGCACTTCTTTGAGGCCTGCCGCCTGCTGCAGCAGATGATAGACATTGCCCTTGACGGTTTCCTCCTCACGCCTGTGCAGAAGATCTGCAAGTACCCCCTGCAGCTGGCTGAGCTGCTCAAGTACACCACCCAGGAGCACAGGTGGGGGCCGCCTGGGGCCGGCAGTGCTGCCGGAGGGACAGGGGCAGAGCACCGGCCTGGCACTCACACTCTCTCAGGGGGCTCAAGGGGAGAAACTTCCAGACTTTAGGTGGATTACGATTGTCAGTACTGAAATGCATTACTTGAAGAGACTCCAGAGTAGCCATCTCTAGAGATATGAAAACATAAGGACAGGGCCAGGCATGGTGCACATGCCCATAATCCCAGCTCTCAGGAAATTGAGGAAGAAGGAATACCTTGAATTCAAGGCTGGCCTGGACTACATAGTGAGACCTTGTCTCACCCCACTGCACCCCCAAAAGAACAGGAAAACTGTTATTACAGAAGTTTTTCTTTAATAGAGGGTTTCCCTTCTCAAAACCCCAGTACATGGTTGAAACTGCAGGTGGTACAGACAGTTCTTGTTTAATGACCAAGTTTGGGTCCAGGAACAAGGTCGTTAAAGAATTGATGGCTAAATGCAGAGTTGTATATAGTATGTACATTACAATATTCAGAGCAAAGAGATGTCAAAGGAGACTTCAACTTGATGACTTTGCTTTTATTTGCGTAACTCCATAATTCCAAGTAGCAGGTCATAAATCCAAATAGCCATTATACAGGTAAGGTTGTTAAACAAGGAATATCTGTACTGGACTGTTACTTTTTTTTCTGTATATCCATACCTGTAATAAAGTTTAATGTAGGAATTAGGCACAGTAAGAGATTAAGAATATTGACCAAACAGAAGAGAACAATTAAATAAGGTACTGTACTGAACATTGTAAAAACATATCAGTCATTTCTAGAATTTCCCATTTAGTATTTTCAAACTATAGATGCACATAGGTAGCAGAGTCTGTGGAAGCTGAACCTGGACAAGGGAGGCTGTGGTGCCTGGACATGCTCACAGTTACGCCTGCAGGCTGGGGAGGGCAGCCTGTTCTGTTCCTCTGTGTGCTGAGCTTCTGTGAAGAGACCAGCCTTAGGGGATCTTTCAGTAGACGGTAAGCACTAGGAGGCCACTGAGCAGCAGGCCTCAATATGGAGGATCATTAAGGAATGAAGAAAGAAGAGAAATGGTGAAAGAGGGAGAGAAATGGATCTATTGAAATAGATGAAAGGGGAAAAGCTCTCTCCCTTCTCTCCTTTCTTTCTTTTTTTTTTTTATAGACAGGGTCTCATTCCCTCCCTCCTTCTGATAGGAAAATCAGAAAACCTACTGTGGATACAGTTAGGAAAGTTGAATTTGTAGGCATCATGATAGGAACTAGAAAAATAATAGGAGAATTTAATGTTCCTATCAACTCAAGCCACCGGTGGTTCAGAGGCACCCGGCAGCGAGACCAGGAATTCTGCCCCTTGTCACCGTTGTTCAGAGAGATCCCCTGAGAGCCACAGGCAGCCGACTGCATTCCAAGACAGAAGGCCATTTTCTCTAGGGAGGATTTTTCACTGAGCATTTTGTAGATTTTGGCTATATCAGAAGTTAATAATACTTTTAAAAGAAATGACAAAAGGATCATTTCCTTGTCTTACATAGAACCAAACAAAAATTTCAAAAACTCTTACATTCTAGCTCTTACCGTGACCCATTTTGGAAAGAACTTTTTACTTGATTTGACGATGGTGTCCAGAAAGCCCTCAAAATGAAGGTGTTGGTAAGCAGATGCCCCTTAGCAAGGACCTAGCTCACCATTTCAGAGTGTGCACCGCGTGTCCTCTCATGTTCCTTCCTGAGCTGTGAACAATGGGACTTGGAACAAATGCTCTGGAAATGAATAGTAACCTTTAAAGCACTTTCTATAGCAAAACTGGTTATGACAGCATCAAAGCAATAGTGACCGCTCTTTCTGTGTTAACAAAGACAACCCATCGTCACTGTGACTAAAACTTAGTTTTTTAGGCCGTCATCCCCTTTCGTTCATTGTGATTTCTGGGAAAGGAATGAAGATATTTTTATTCACAGCATTCTGAATTGCATTCTGTCAGCTCCTTAACCTATACAGATTGTGGTCTATTCATGGAAACAAGGGAAAGGGAACAAGGGCTGATCAGGAGATTCTGTGTCTAGGCCAGCAGTACACAAACCAGGGTCTGAGCACACGCTGTTATCTTGCCAGTCCTCATTTGCAAGTTGCACATTATGTAATCAAAATTCACCTCAATTTTGCAGTGATTACAACAATATCAAGGCAGCCTATGAAGCCATGAAGAATGTAGCCTGTTTGATCAATGAGCGCAAACGCAAGCTGGAAAGCATCAACAAGATTGCTCAGTGGCAGGTGTCCATTGTTGGTTGGGAGGTAAGCAGAGTACATGCATATGCACATACACACACACAATCCAGTGCTGGTCACCATGTCCTGTACTTTGACCTTCTGATGACATACTTTCCCATCCTATTAATGGGCTGTGTGTTCCAAAGCGTCTTGGTAAGTGAAGTGGCCCACTGCTGGCCACCTCATCTGGAAGGTGCCCACCCCCATCATGAGTTTCCTGCATAGCCTTGTCTCTGCTGACATGGAGAGTCAGCTCCATGACGTAGGGCTGGTCTGTACACAGCCAGGGACACACGTGTCCACTGACAAATACTTCCACCTGGTTGTATTCACCACCTGTCTAGCTCTAGTCTATGTCAGGTAATGTGCCCTCCACAGTCCTGTGAAGTAGGTAGGGCATGTCACTGTACTTGTTACTGGACTAGGAAAATGAAGTACTGGAAGGTTTAGTAGTTTGCCTAGGGCCACCGTCTAGAAGCAGGCACGGCTGAGTTTACACCCAGGCAGGCAGCCCAGGTTCAGAGTCTGCAATGGCCCACTGTTGTAACTCCACCACCATACTCAAAACAAGTGGATCCCTTTTTGTTTGTTTTGTTTGTGTTTTCTGAGACAAGATTTCCACTGTGTAGCTCAGGCTGACCTTGTACTCCTGTGTAGCTCAGGCTGGTTTTAAACTCATGGCACTCCTCCCGCCTCAGCCTCTCGAGTGCTGGGGTTACAGGTGTGTGCTGCCACAACCTCCTTCCTGTTGTTCTTAGAGAAAGTAAAAAAAATTTTTCCCACTACTGGGGATTAAACTCAGGGCCGTCAGACTGAGCTACATGCCCAGACATCCTTTAACTTTTTGTAATTCTTGAGCCAGGGCCTTGCTGAGTTGCCTGGCCTTGTGCTTCTTTTTCCTCACACCCACATTACAGGCACCACTGTACAGACTAGAACATGGAAACTTTGTCCTGTCCATTGTAGGGCGGTGCTGACTTTGCCAGAGGATTGTCAGGCTTTTAATTAAAGTAGATTAGAGCACTGAAAGTTGGAGAAAAGGACTTGTATTTGAAGGACTTTGCAGGCTTCTACAGTTTGAGTGAACCGCAGAGCCCACTGGGCCTCTCTCAGTACTCTGTATGCAAGGAACCCATGGCACAGAATGGCTACAGACAAGTAAACAGAAGAACAATCTTGTAATCGAGCCTTTTTTGCCTCCCAAGAATGTTGTTTATGAATGGGATTAATGCAGAACAAAAACTTTATCAAAAAGAGGCCACAAGGTGGTGTTGGATTAGATGTGGTGTAAACTCTGTAGTCTGTTTTCTTTCTCATCATGGACTCCGACACTCAGGATAATCTTAGCATCAGCAGCAGTGTACTGGTCTCTTGCGGGCAGCTTGCTACCTGGCCTTTGGTTTCCAGCAGCTAAACTAGTAGTTCTTCCAGGGAGCTGCAGTGTGCTGACTCCAGACCTATCCATACACTCTGCACCATGGCAGTAAAACCCTCTCCACACTTCCTTACTCTTTGGCGGTCAGTCTCGGTTGGTTACCAGTTCAGATCTTAGCTGGACTTCATTATTTTAGCACCCTTTTCACCATGGGGATCCATAGGAGCGATGTCTCAGGTACAAGAGAAGTTCTATAACATTTTTCCACTGCATAGGAAAAAAAGAAGAGGGGACGTTTTGTGGGTGAGACCAGGAAACTGGCTTCGGAGTGGCCTTGAGAGCCTGGCCCCCTGTGCCATGGGCTTGGCAGCAGGTGGAGTCAGGTAACTGGAAAATCTGAGCCAGATGGCAGGAGTCAGGACCATTTTCATGTTCACAGGGCCTCAATATTCTAGACCGGAGCTCAGAGCTGATCCATTCTGGGGAGCTGACCTGGATCACCAAGCAAGGCAAGAGCCAGCAGAGGATGTTCTTCCTGTTTGACCACCAGCTGGTGTCCTGCAAGAAGGACCTGCTGCGCCGGGACATGCTGTACTACAAAGGCCGCGTGGACATGGACCAGATGGAGACGGTGGACATGGAGGATGGGAGGGACAAAGACTGGAACCTCAACGTGAGAAATGCCTTTAAGCTCGTCAACAAGACCACAGATGAGGTGCACCTGTTCTGTGCCCGGAAACAGGAAGACAAGGCCAGGTGGCTGCAGGCCTGCGCGGACGAGAGGCGGCAGGTGCAGGAGGACCAGGAGATGGGTGAGCACCCTGCGGCCTTGGGCCCTCTGTCAGCGCCTCTGCTTTCTCTCCTTACCCCCACCCCAAAGGGTGTGGTCAGCCCCCAGCAGCCTCCCTCAGAGCCAGATCCCTCCACTGAGCAGAGAGGACTGTCACAGGTGTAGTTCTTATGGGTGGCATTTGTTCGGTGTTTACTTATGCCAGTTACGCTGCTGCACATGCACAGAGGTTGTCCTGGTCAACCCCCAGGGCATAGTCCCCCTTAGGTACACCCATTACCCAGATGAGAAGTGAGGCCCACTCTTACAGCATGACCCAGTGGCACTCGAACTACTTCAGTGTGAGGCCACAGACTGAGCCCCGGACCAGCAGACGATTCTGGAGGGTCCCCAGGACCTGCAGCGGAGGTGGCACCTGAGCCTGTGCTGCCTCTCTCTCCTGTCAGTTTGAGCAGCCAGGCTGAAAACCCAAGTCCCAAGTGCAGCCAAACACAGCACGTGCACAGTCACCTCCGCCCAAGGAGCCCGAGACGGGCCTGGCCTGGACTCACAGTGAGGCCCTGTCCTGACAAACAAGGACAAAAGCTCCAAAGGCAGAAACTTTCTGAGCACCAAAATGATGCCAGAAGTAGAAAGTTCCACCCCGGGCTCATGTGACAGATGGGGCTGAGTCATAATGCAGGGACACAAAAAAATACGGGCTGGAACTACCTGCGGGCTACCCATGTCCACTGTGTGTGAGACGTAGGCGAACGTGGTGTTCAGGTTTAAATGATCCCCACAGTACTGCATGAAGTTCCTGCCAACACGGCAGCACTTCCGTAAGGCTGCAGCTGCCGTGTACATGAATAACGGCAGCACCCGCCTGGGAGCCGGAGCCCTGTGGCCCATGCCAGGGCTGGGAGCACAGGTCTCAGGTGGGAGTGAGGTGCTGCAGGGACCTCAGCCCTCAGAAATGAGAGGGTGGGGCCAGGGAAGTAGCTGAAGTGGTAGAGAGAGGGAGGGAAAATACTGGTCTTCCTGATGTGGTGGCACACGCCTATAATCCCAGTGCTCAGGAGGCTGAGGCAGGGGCATCACCATCAGTCTGAGGCAAGCCCAGCTACATAGTGAGTTCAAGCCCAATTTAGACTACACAGCATGACCCTGTCCCCAAAATAAAATGAAGAATATGTTAGTCTCTGTGGCCTGAGCTAGTGCCAACCCCAGTGATCACATGGTCCAGCCTGGAGGAGCAGCCCCTGCCCACCCTCGGGTGCTGCTGGGAGGCCTGAGGATGGCCGGGGCCAGGGGAGCCTCAGTGTCATCTCTGTGGCCTGTAACCGGCCGCCAGCTGGAGGCAGCATGTGGGCTTTGCTGTCCCCCGCCAGAGGTACGGGGTCCACGCAGGCCAGCCAGCTATCAGAAGGAGGCGTCCCCAGAGGGCCTGCACAGGCAGACTGCACGGTCATCTGTGGGACACGAACCCCCACACCAAGGGGACAGCAAACTGAACAGCCAAGCTTGGCTCTGCTGAAATAAGGCCCCTCGCCTGTCCTATGTGTGGCTTTTCACACAGGTGCAGAGGACAGTTTTTAAAATGCAGAGTGACAGCCTGTGTTTTGATTCCCTGGAATCAGGTTGACTCTTGGGACATTTCCTGCTCTGCCCTTCAGCAGGGAAGAGGGAAACACTTGGGCGCCCACTACTGTGCACTGTTTCCGGACAGTGCAGCCCCAGAGAGGGAGCTGGAGTGGGGGTGGTGAGCCCCAGGCCGCCCTTGCCCCAAGCGATGCCCGCGTGGGTGGCCACCGTGCATGGCAGACCCTGGGAAGGACCCTGAACCAGGTCAGAGATGGTTCCCGTGGACACTCAGGGCTGCTTGGGGGCAGATGTGGCTGTGGGAAGGAGTCGTGGCTGAGGTAAAGACATCCGGCTCACTGGAGACTGGGAGGGCCGGCACCGGGTGCCCTCTCTGCTCCGCCACCCGGGGCTCCCAGGGCTGCGCGTTCTCACAGTAGTAGGTTCGGACACTAGGCGTCCTCTCCGTAGCGGGACACCGTGTGGTTAGGGTATGACACGGCGCGAGGCAGCGCCTTCCCGTGGGCACGTTCACGCGCTCCAGCTCGTCCGCACACCTCAGCGAGCAGGCGTGGTCTCTTCCCCTCTGCCCTCCCGCCCAGGGCCCGGGACACAGTGGTAATCCGAGTGCCCTGAAAGCCCGCCTGCCTGGCCCTCTCCTCCACAGGAAGCGGCGCATTGTCACTGTGCCTGTCTGGGTGTGGAGGACAGTCTGGGCCCAGCCTGTCTCCTCCCCTTCCCTCTGCCCTTTCCAAGTGAGACGCTCAGCAAAACATGGGTTTGAGTTGTGTCACAGTGCCAAACAGAGACCACTTCTTTTCTCAATGCAGGAATGGAAATCTCAGAAAACCAAAAGAAGCTTGCCATGTTAAACGCTCAGAAGGCAGGGCAAGGAAAGTCAAAAGGTAAACTTTGGTCAAGGTCTCTCCTCACTCTGTCTCTCACTGTCTCTCCTTTCTCTTTTCAATGTGCATGCGCACGCGCGTGCGCGCGCGCACACACACACACACACACACACACACACACACACACACTTCCTTACAGAGCTAGGGACTGATCCCAGAGAATGCCGAGCTACAACCCCGGCACTTTTTATCATTTTATTTTCAGACAGGGTCTCAGAAACTAACCTTAAGCTGGTGATCCTCCTGCCTCTGCTTCCCAAGTAGCTGAGATTATAGGCATGAGTCACTGTGCCTTGCAATTTTACAATTAATATTAAAAAGCCTTTTTAATGACCTCTGCACCGGTTTAAAATGCCTACTCTAATGAAAATTTTATTAAAGTGATTAGTTATCAGGGGCACTTTGGTAAGCAGTTTCTGTTAATTCAATTCCTGTACCAGCTGGATGTTGTTTTAGAAATGAGGAAACAGACATCAAGTAATTTCCCCCAACAGTCACAGATAGTAGGTGGCAGACCAGGTTTGGGCCAAGGCAGTTGGGGCAACAGACTTTGATATAATTCTTCCTCTGACCACTGTGGTCGTAGGTAATTCCCACAACGCCTCTGGCTTGCAGTTCCTGTCTCAGGTAGTTTGGCTTGTGATACCTTCCCCGGAGGGTTTTGGGGAGATTCAGGGAGGTAACCTATGTCAGGCTGCATGTGCATCTTAGTGTTTCTTACCACAGCTACTGGATCTTCTTGTGATTTGTGTGAATTAAAAAGCCAGGCATGGTGGTGCATGCCTCTAATTCCAGTCCCCTGGAAGGCTGAGGCAGGAGGAGCACAAGCTCAATCCAACCTTGATCAACTTGGTGACTTATTTAGACCCTGTCTTAAAAAATAATTGAGGGCTGAGGGGCTAGGCCATGCCCAGATCCAGGTTCCGTCCCCAGTACCACACACGCAGACGCACACAAACAACTGAGAACTGAGGTCTTGACACTTCTTCCTGCTGTGGTTATAAAGTGACCCTCACATTCAGTCTTCCCTCCTCCTGAGCCAGGCTACAGCAGCTGCCCAGCGGCCCCTCTGCCCCAGGGCCTGCACCCCCTGCACCAGCGCCACATCACGGTGCCTACCAGCGTCCCGCAGCAACAGGTCTTCTCCCTGGCAGAGCCCAAGCGGAAGCCCTCGCTCTTTTGGCACACCTTCCATAAACTCGCCCCTTTCCGGAAGTGAGCCCGGAGGTGCGCCCCGACCAGTGGGAGGAGGCCACCGTTCTCATTTCATCAGCGTGCAGTCCCAGGCTGCCTTGGGCCCAGGGCTGGAAACTTCTTTTGGGGAATCAATGAAGGAGAGGAGACCCGCTCTTCTGAGAGCCAGCTGCCTCCTGGAAGGCGGAAGTCATGACGCACAGCTCTGCCTGAACGGAAACCCTGAGATGCTGCCAAGGGGCCAGCACTCCGGAGCCCGGTCATGCTGCATGGGGAGCGTCGCTGGTGACAGACACCCTCCTGCCGCAGTTCCAGAGCACCCAGAGCCTTTCGTCCCCAGTGAATGACCACTAGACGGTCACTTCCATGTGTGATTTTGGAGGGAATTGACCACAGGGACTTGGCTTGATGCTGCCTCTCCTAACACACTTCTGATCACACCTAGAAGGTGAGCTCGTACTCTGTTCAGTAGCATTAGGGGCCTACAGCTCCTGTGGACATGACCATGGGGCCATCTGACTGTAGACAGTGACCGAATGATACCGGGGGCTTCATCTTACTGGGTTCCTCTTCGCAGTCTGGGAAACAGGCACCTCACAGTGTGACCCGCAGTGCAGAGGGCCTCACTTCCTCCCAAGAGTGGAGAGCGCTGCCTCTGAGACAAGGGGGACTGGCGTTGTCCTTGCCAACCCTGCTGCGTGCCTGCTGTGGTTCCTCAGGTGGAAGTCACCATCCCACTCACCCTTCACAACCTAAGAAATTGCCAGTCACGTAACTGGGATGTTAAAGCTCACCCCCTGTAATTCATGGCACTCATGGAAGGAGCATCTTGGGCATCTTCCTCAATGGTTTCTCGCATTCTCACTGACAGAGTTATATACAAAGATGTGAACCTTTCTCAGAGAGATCAGAGGCACAGAGCAAGTCTGCTTCCTGAGGGTTGGAAGCCATCTTTGTCACATAAACCCTCAGTGGCAGACATGACCACATCAGTGTGCCTGTTGTAGGTGTTTGGAGAGTCATTCTCTATGAGAGGCTTGACAGAACTAGACTTAGAGCAGTGTTGTATATCGAAGGCCACACAGGCTGATACCTACAGATAATAATCTTTTCTTTGACCTTTTCGTAAAGTTCAATGAAAATACCTTATGCCTGGAAAAGACAGGCTGTGTATTCTGTTCTTCTCAGTGCACTGGCTGGGGGACACTGTTACATGTTTGTAGACTGTTTGAGAAGTCCGTTTGGGTATGCTTATTAGAGTAGGCTGTTTTGTTTTTTAAATCATAGGCCCATGCTTGAGAATACGTAAGTTTAACAGTGTCAGAGACCGAAGTGTTGACTTCATGGGTTGCTTCCTGGGGTCTTGTCATCCCCTTTCCCTGAATCCAGAGCTGTTGCTGAAGCAGATGACATTGCACATGAAGAAGACATGACCCTGGGTCCAGGATGTAGCTCAGCGGTGCTGCACCTGCCTAGCAAGCGCTGGGTCCTAAGTTTGATTCCCAGTAATCCAAAACCAAAAACAAAAACACAAAACATCATCCTGGACCCCTCCTTAGGGCATTATGTGGCCGTCTAGGCCCTTCACGCCTCTGGGCCGTGCTTGCTTACAGCAGCGTTGCTGTCAGGGTGCGTGGCCTGAGGCAAACAGTTCCTGGGTTGCCTCTCTGGACTTTGCCACTGCAGGTCCTAAAGCAGATGTGGTGCTATATGGGGTATATGGGGTGTGTATGTGTCATGTGTGTGTGTGTGTGTGTGTGTACATGTATGCACGTATGGGCAAGGTAACATGTATGGTGTGTATGTCAGTGTTTCAGTTGCATTTATATAACTGACATTTTTATTAATGAAATGTAATGATATATTTTGGAAACTACTAATATGCTTTTTTCATTGCTAAATAGACTTGTTCATATGTACCGTAAGTTTGAACAGGTTTGTTGTTTGTAAGTAATATAAGATAATTTCTTTAAAGAAGTAAAGAGAATCATTGGTCTGTGTTACATTTTCAATGAGGATTCAACTCCAGTAAAGAGTCTGTCAGAACTTGCGTTTGCTATTATTTACCAATGGACAGTGAAGACATGCTTTAAGCTTTATGACCTGTCCTGATGTATTTTTCAGCTGAGCCCTTATTTCCAGTTCCCACCTACCTCCATGGACTTCCTAACAAAGAATCAAACACTTGGACGTGTTTTGATTAAGCTCATTTAAAGACCCTGGTTGTTCTAATCAGATTTATACAGTGTAAGAATCAGATGATCAAATATCTGTCCTGGGTAGATCCAACTTGGGTTTTCAAGTAATTTTGGAAATTGCTGATCTATATTTTTAAAAGGATAGAACACCCTTGACTTCTTTAAAATCTGTATGTCTGGCTTGGGTTTTATTACCGGGTACCAGAGTTCTGCAAAGATGGAAGTCCTCAAATATTCTCATTTTTAATTTGCCAAAGTTCATTCTTGATTTACATTACGTTTTCCACTTGGAAGGACACAACGAAAGCCTTCTACCTGGATTGTGTGTGAATTTCATTGGGAATTGCCACCTGTCCTCTCATGGACCAAACAAAAAGATGACATAACATTTTGATGATTTTCATTTTTTCTTTAATGTTTCAGATTTTGCCAATTCTGTTGGGACAGTTGGAATGACCTTAGGTGAAAAGCAGTCATTTTACGTTTGATCATAACCTAATGTATATCAGCTATGTAGTAGGCTATAAACAATCGTAACGATGTTTGAAAAATTCCTGGAGAAGTAACATTGTTTGTGCCTGGCTATTAGAAGGAGGGTGGCAAGCAATTTGCCAGTGCTTTTATGGGATACGGACAACATAGTTTGTTTTCATTAGGTCTGATTTTTGTTCCTGCTACATGGTAGCTCTGATTCTGTAGTTGAAAACAGGCCGAAGCCATTTGTAAATACTGTGCCTTTTTATACGCAGCCCAGTTGAAGATTTTATGCCACAACACACTTTGCTGTTGTCTTCACACAAAGCAAAAGTACACTTAGTTCAGAACTAGGTCCATACTAGAAATCTGTAAAAAGGTGCCAGGTGATCCAGCAACTTGCCAGGTAGAAATCTCTGCGTGCCTGAAATACTGGCATCCTGATTTCCCAGAGCTGCGGGCCGGATTTCTGCCCATTACTCCAAGGAGAGGAGAAAAGTGTCTCTGGGCAGACAGAGGCCACAAGTGGGCATCAATGTCTTTAGTGGCTTGCGAGCTGGACACGGCTTCTGGTTAAGCAGCTAACAGTTTTCCGTATAATACACTTTAATAGCTCTCTGTTAAAACCCACTCAGCCAGTGCTGTTTGTTTTCAAAATGTGATGAACCTGGAGTTCAAAAGACTTTGGGAAAAAGTAAGTGGAAACTTTCTTCCAGCTGGCCTTCAAGGGGAAAAAACCCCAGGGGCTCTGACATACTTTTCATTGCTGCTTTTCATCATGTCATAGGCATCAACATTTGTGTTTAGAAACTACTTGACTGATTCCATAATTTAATAATCATTCACTTTTTGTACATATTAGTATCCAGTGTGGCTTCTTAATCTACCTTGCAAGACTTTTAATAACCTTTAAACTTGTCCACATAAAGATGATGCCATCTGTGTAAATCAGGTAACACTTTTAAACTGATGACTTGGCTTTATCAGCTGAAGTATGGTCCATAAGATTGGTGTAACTTCCTATGTTTTTTGTTGAATGCTTCTTTTGTAAAAAAAAAAAAAACAAACATATATATATATATTTACAACGTTATTTGAATGATTTCTTGTAAATGCTGTGAATCTACATTTGTTTCATATCTGTGTATTAAAATCAATTTGCCAACTTATTTCTAGTCATGCATTTGAGTAGTTACAAAAAAGGAGAAAATTATAAAGAAAGAAGAGCCTAGAGTGCAAAGAATCCCTCTGATTTGCAGTTCCTTTCCCATCTGAACTTGGCAGGCTTATTCAGAGCCAGACTAGACTCAGGGTTGGTGTAGGAGGAGGTCAGCAGAGAGCTGAGAGGGACCACTGGACCACAAAGTCCCCAGGCTCTGGAATGAGTCCCCTGTGAGCACAGCTGTGAAGAAGGAAAGTTTGGCTGTTCAGTTTTGTTTGCTTTTTCTTTTGCTTTCAGGGATTTGGGGTTGTTTTGCTTTTGTTTTTTGGTGTGTGTGCTGGGGATTAAACTCAAGACCTCCCCTATGCTGAGCACAAACTCTACCACTGAGCTCCAGCTCCTGTCCTGGAGGTCTTAGTTTATAGTAGCTGTTGTTATCAGGGATGACAAGGGGTGGGTGACCAGAAGATGCCCTTGTTCCCTTACCCTTTGGGTGTGGGTTGGATAAGAATTTCCTTCTCTGATTAGCAGCCTAGAAAACCCAAGTAAATAGCCCATTGTTTGTGTGACTCATCAGCAAAGGGTTCCTGGGGAAAGTTGCCAAGGTTACCTCTGGCCTTTTGTTTGTCTCCTCCTGACCTGTATGTGCTCCCAGAGCTGGCAAGCCGGGCTCTGTCTTGGGAGGGAGGTGGGTGACAGCACTGAGAACCTAAAGTGCCCAAGATGATGCCACATGGAACTAAGATCACAGGCGGGCAGTAGCATCTGTGGAAGAAGAGCTAGGAGCTAAACTAAGAGTATCAGTGCCTCACTGTGCTGAACAGCCAAGGGGAAATGTGTGTCTTCCAGCAGAGAAAGACCAATTTGATGGTATTACAGAATTCACCATGAACCAGGCAACACCAGAGCTGTGCAGCAGTTACATGGCAGCTTCAGCAACGGTCCCTCTGCCTGGAGAGTATCTGGGCCAGCGGGCTTCACGAGGACCAGGAACCTGGGAGCATGAGCCCATGATTAGCCAAACAGCAGGGTTGGAGTTGGGACCATGTTGTTCCCATGTGGCTGGAAACGAATTGTGGCCCCAGAAAGGTGAACAGAAGCTCCTGCGGTCCATAGTGGCACTTGGGATTGCCCGATGTGACCAAAGTGAAGGAGGTGAGCTGCAGCTGAACTTCACTCTTTAGGAGCTGGGCATGGGGCACTGGAGAGGGATGGGAATGCTTTGGAAGCTCCCAGGCAGGAGAACAGGACAGGAGAAGAGAGGCTGTTCAGCGGTCCTGGCAAGACTGAGGGAGAGAGGTCAGAAGTTGCTGGTGACCACGTCCTGTTGTGGCGCAGTGGCAGGTGAGAGTGCAGAGACAAAATGGCAAAGGGTGGCGTGCTGACGGTGGTGCCTGGCCATCTGGTGGGTGACGATACCATGGAGCTCAGAGAGGCCAGGGCTGGAAATACAGGTCGAGGAATAGTCAGGAGCCAACTGAGGGCCATGAAAACAGGAGCCACAGCAGCCAGTCCCCAGATGGCCCTGAGCACAGTGACCAGAGGGGGCCGTCAGGCAGCTGGCATGTGCTGCGGGGGGCGCACCTGCACAGAGGAACCTGGAGAAGCAGATCCCAGCCTGATGTATGAGTCGGGCCAGCAGCACCTGTGACGCTGGTGCTGACTGGCCTGCTGTGCCTGTGGGCACACGGAGGCCTTGGGAGACCAGGGCTGGGGTTGTGGCTTGGGTAAAGTGAGGCCTGCCCGGCACCCCCCACTCTCTGTATGGCCTCCACAATCGAGCCCCTGCATGTCGGAAGCATTCGGTCCTTTTGACCTCTAAATGCTAAGTCTTAGACAAATGTTAGTAATGCTTGTCAGGAAAAGGTAAGAATGACTCGTGACGTGGGAGGAAGTTGTGACACATTTTTCTCAGTGGCAGGAGGTGCATGTATTTGAATCCCAGGTGCATGAGTCAAAAGGAATTAATTACACAGGCATTTGAGAGAGCTGTTAAATGGTAGTGATCTTGGTGACCTCGGACCCAAATGAGACCGGGAAATGGTGATGTGAGAATGCCCTGCTCTACCACAAGGTCCCTTTTTTTTTTAAATTCTTTATTGGTACAATTTATATATATCTCAAAATCACACATAACATCGGGGAATTTGTGCCAATATACGACACAAGTTAATTCTCATTTTTACCCATATCCCTACCCACCCACACCTCCCCACCCCCTATATACATGCTTTTTTATTTTCTTTAAGAATCATATTTATTCCTTCCCCTCATTACACTTCCACACCAAATTTCCTTTGGAAACTTCCCATTCTATAAAAACTGTCATACTTTCTAGAGTTCATTTGTATCTACAGGTGCTCATATCAAAGAGAAAATCCAGTATTTGACTATCTGTGATCTATTTATTTCACTTATTAGTGTGTCCTCCAAGTGTATCCATTTGCACATAAATGAATCAATCTTGTCATTCATTATGGCCGAATACTACTCCATTTTATTTTTTAAAAACCCCATCTTCTTTACCCACTCTCCAGTTGATGGACATTTGGGTTGTTTCCAAGATTGAAATCACATTGGTCCCTTGTTTCTTTAAAAAAAAAAAAAGAACAGGATGATAAAAAGGAAAAAAAGAGACAGAAAATAAAGAACAGAAAATGTAAATGTGTTCTGTTCTACCAGGTGCTGGCAGAAGATGCTCCCTGATCCAAGTGTCACTATAATTTTTGAAGCTCTTCCAAGATATCTGTGCCTCCCCTGTTCCCTCCCCTTCCTGCTATTTTGCAGTTATATCCATGAGGGGATTGTAGGGCAGGAAGACATGATCTTCAGTTTGCCCTATTTCACAGCACTGGGGTCCAGCCAGCAGCCCAGGGTTCAGGTAAGTACATTGGGAAAAGATTTCTTTACATTCACTTAATGCATCTGAGTCCTGAAACAGCTTGTACAGTGTCAGCATGGGATAGCCATTTGCAAAATAATCAGATGTCTTGAAGCATTTGGGTTGGAAAAGGAGTATGTTTCTTCCAAAATTCATTCTTTAGGAACAGGCTGAACAGGAGAGAGAGGGAAAAAAATGCCATTCTTTTCCCAGAACTCTGCAACCAGCTGGGAGGAGGAATAAAAACGACAGATGAAATTCCAAGAATACAGACTCTGCCAGAGACCTTTCTAGAGATTATAAGTTATTTTGCACAAATTTTAATGGGTACGTTTTTATGCTTGTAATAGTGCAATAACAAGTCTCAAGATATGTTGAAGAAATACATAGAGTCCACAGGGTATGAAGCACATGCGATGCTCAAGCTGAGAGACTGGCTTTGAAGCTGTGCTGTGTGGGAGGGAGACTGAGACATTAGTTTATCCCTGACACTGTCTACCAGGGAGCTGAGCTGGTTTCTGGCAGGTCTGTATAAAATGTTCAGTGGGGGGAGTAAGAATCTTGAAGAGTGGAAATCCTTAACCATGACTATGATAAGAGAGAATTAACAGGAGGGGTACTAGGTGATCCTTTATAAAAGATTCCGTGAAGACAGTAATATAAGTAAAACATGGGAGAATCAACCCAGAAAAAGCTAACTAAAAATCTTTTTCATTTGGGACTGAAAATGGTAACTCCCAGGTAATGTTCAGTGTGCCCCTTGCTCCGACCCAGTCAGAATGCCAGCTTCAGGAGACTGCGGCATGTAGTACTGCAGTGCGCTGGGCCCTGCATTTGTATCCACCGGCTTATCTATGCAAGGCGGTGCCCACTCCTGAGAGGCTCATCCTTGCCTGGAGCTGGCTGGCTGCAGGAGGCCACAGGCCTTCCATACTTCCGATTGGACTCTGCCTCTGGGCAGTGGGTGTGAGGTGTAGCCTCAGTTTTGTATCAGCAAGACCCCAAGCAGCAGAAATCAGACATGTTAGAGGTGCATTTCCCTCATGTTTTCCTATCAAAGCTGGGCTAGTAGAGAAGACCCATCCATGGCGTTGCCCAAGAGCAGCATTTATTCTCCATAAAGTGTTGCTGTCCTTGAGCAGTCTAAAATGGCGGCCTGACCAATGTACATCCGGTCACAGGAAGAGGGAAGGCCTGGGGGAAGCCATACCTTTCCCTTAAGGCCTCCAAGGGGAAGGTGATGAAGATGGAGGGCGGTGGCAAGGAGGAAAGGGACAAGGGATGAAAATTAAGGAATAAGAATATGTTAATACAGGTACAAACTCCACACAAGGAATCTAAATGTTATTACTGCAAATATATACTAATAAACTAAAATTCTTCAAAAGTGGTTTGTCCAGGGGCTAGAGATTTACTTTAGTCGTTCCAGCACCTGCCTAACAAACTCAAGGGCCCTGGTTCAGTCCCTGGTAGCCACATACAATACCAGACGTGGTGACTCACACCCACCAGCAATCAGCTCCACATACCACAGTGCCGGACGTGGTGGCTCACGCCTGTAATCCCAGCACTCGGGAGGCAGAGACGGGAGGATTGCTGAGTTCGAGGCTTTCCTGGGCTACATAATGAGCTCAGAGCCAGCCTGAACTACAAAGCGAGACCCTGTCTCAAAAAAAATAAATAAAAGTGGTTTGTCCAAAGTGAATTCATCAGTAAGAGTATGCTGACTTTAAACTTGGCTTCCCCACTTGTTGCTCTGTATTGGCCCTAAACACGCGTCACCTCCGAGGACAAAGTCCCGCCTGCCATTGCTAACCGGTGGTACCAGCTGCCAGGTCTCCCCTCACCCTGAAGTGCTGGGAGGGCAGAGCTGTGACCGCGGCACGGCCCCAGCAGCCAGGGTGTCCGGGGCTTCTCTCTCTTTTTCAGTTGAGAATTGAACGTCTGACCATGAGGATCCGGTGGCTGCTGCTTGCCCTGGGCGTCTGCACCGGAGCCCTGAGCGCTCAGGACACGTGCAGGCAAGGCCACTCTGGCGTCCCCGGGACTCCGGGTCACAACGGCCTGCCGGGAAGAGACGGGCGCGATGGAGCGAAGGGAGACAAAGGGGATGCAGGTACTCGGCGCCCAGCAGCCGCCCGCGGCCTTCTCCCCTCGCCTTGCCCCTCTCGTCCCACCCTCCGCTCCCCACCGCGGGGTTCTGCACCTCCTGTGGCGCCTGCATCCACTGCCCCGCTTGCAGCCGCTCATGAGTCCTGCTCCGCGCAGTTTCTGTGAGGGGGGCTGGGCGCAGCGGGGACCGGGCTGACCGGACACTGCCCTCGGGGCTCGTCTCCCGGGACACCTGCGTGCTAGCCATCGCCCCTGAGGCCACCGCGTTTTCAGTGCGCAGGAAGTCCCCAGTCTTCCTGCCGCAGGAACGGGTGTAATGGGTTTTCAGCAAGATGAGGCCAGCAGACACGTCTGATGGCTAACTTATTTTATGGGCTTGTGGTTTTTTTGTTTGGGTGGTTTTTCTCTTTTTTTTTTTTTTTTTGGTACTGAAGATCAAACTCAGGCCCTTGTGCATCCAAGGATGGCACAGTACCACTTGAGCTAAATCCCCAGCCCCCTATGGGCTTGTGTTTTGAGACCTGAAGTGGGTGCCAAAAAAGATAATATGAATCCATATCTACATGATTTTTTCCCATACATACCTACACACCTAGAAAAAGTTGACTCTACACATTAGAACAGAGACTAACAATAGCTAATAATAAAGTCAAATAATTGTTATACTGCTCTATAATAAAACTAAGAAAAAATATGGATTACTTGACTATAAGCACCGGGACACTATGCTGTCAGTCTAATGACTGAGGTGGCTACTAAGTGAAATGCTGGACAAAGGGACAAGTTTTGTTTTGAGCCAGACTGTTTTGTCCCAAGCCAGACTGAGTCGGGTGCACAGGATCCATCATAGTTCTCGCAAGGGTGTGCCCCTTACTCTGGGCACAGTGGCACAGGCCCACCAGCCAGCTGCTCGGAGGCTGAGGGTGGAGCCCAGGAGTTCAAGGCCAGCGTGGCAACAGCGCGACTCACACACTGCTCCTTTCTGGTATATGTAATTGTTCGGGACCACAGTCGACTAACAGAACCTGTGGAAAGTGAAGCCCAGGGTACAGCAGGGGTACGGGCTTTGGCATGAGCACTTGGTGGCAGTGCAGGTGGAAAGCCTGGTGATGCAGGATGACAGGGTAAAGGTGGATGACAGCTTGAAGCCACCTCCCCGCTCCTCAGGCATCTGTGACCCCTGTTATCAGGACTGTGTTCCAGCATTCGGGGATCTGGAGACCAGATCCATCCTCCTGGGAGACTTTCAAAAGCCAAGAAAGCTCCTAATTTACACAGCACCAACAGACTCAGTTTCTAAATGGGGTATTCACCCCGAGCCCTGGCCTTGACCCTACTTGTACTTACCTCACATGTGTGCACAGTAATCTGTCAAGCCGGGCGCAGGAAAAAATTCACTGAAACTCTTGCTGACATTTTAAAAGATACTAAAAAGCGGTCTGTACAGCGTGTCTCAGTTTATGCTGTTTGGTGGCCCAGCGGTCGGCAAAGAGGGCGGGCTGAAGCCTCGGGGCTCTGGGGCAGCTCTGACCCGCTCCAGCCTCAGCCGGCACATCTGCCCTGCGGGTCTCTCCAAGAAGCCCTTGCTGTTCCCAGCACAGCCGGGCATCGGCCCGGCCTCGTCTGCAGCAAGAAGCCCACTCCGACTGACAGTAAAAACTCAGTCTTAATGAAATCAAGTCTACTCACCTGCTGGGACCACAATGGTAGGTTAGTATATCTGTTTCCTAAAAACATAGGGATTTAATTTTTAAAATTTGTATTGTAAAGTATTTTATATACACAGATTGATGATTGCTAAATAGGTATATAAGGAAAAAGAAAACATTCATATAAAATGCCATATTTCTCTGCCTCTCTCTTATATATTTTATATATATTTTCCAAGTGGTTCATTATGTATAACATTATTTCTTCGCAGGAGCCTCAGCACGAGACAGGGTCTCACTGTGTAGTTCAGGCTTCCTTGATCTTACGGTGATCCTCTTGCCTCAGCCTTCCAAGCGCTGGAACCGCTGCTGTGTGCCATCGCATTCAGCTAATAACATCCTTTCTTACAAGGATATCTGATACATTGTTACACTCAAAATTCTCTTCATCTCTATCTTATCCTTTTAAAATACATTTGGGGGCTGGGAATTTAGCTGAAGTGGTACGGTGCCAACCTTGGACGTACAAGGGCCCAAGTGCATGTTGTAATTAAGATCCATAAATGTACATTGTTAGTGTCCATGTTCATGTTTTACGCTTTGGGGATATATGGCCATCAGTACTGGGAAACCATGACTAGAAAAACTGAGACTGAAGCAGGAAAACGAGTAAGAGGTCAGGAGAGAAAGATTTCTGCTTCTAGGCCAGTGCAGGGAGGGATGGAAAAGGCAGCTAGGAAGGAGGCTGCTGAGGACAGGATTCTTGCCCAGAGGCCCCCACTGAGAGAGGAGAGTAAACTTCCCCTGCCATGGATCACGTATTGTAACCATGCCCGCAACTGTAAGGCCTACTCTGTAGAGCAAGATGCCCTCGGGAAGCCCGGCCACACCTCTGCGCTCCCCCTTCGCTGCCTCTGTGCTTTGTCTGGCTGTTTCCAGCAACCACGGCTGCTGCTTCCACTGGCTATAGAAAGAGAATACGAACATGGGAGTAAACTGCTGTTTGAGGCCCTAACGGTGATACAAATCCCTTCCTGAGCCACCAGCTAACAGAGTTGCTTTGCTATCTGCGTGTCAGAGGTCTGTCCTGGGGTCCTCAGTTTGGGGCTGGATGGCTCGGGTACGGAAGGCCAGGCATTAGCCCTGGCCCAGCCTCCTCATCATTCCTGCAACCTGCCCAGCCTGGTGGTGTCCACTGGAGTCAGGTCAGTGAGCAGGAACAGGGATCTTTGCTGTTTTGGGCAAAGAATCCAGAGTCTGGAGTGAACTGGGGCTTTGTGAGTGCTCCTGCTGCTGTGTCTGGGGCCACCTCTGTCCTGCTAACACACAGCCAGTCGCGGTGCCCAGGGTGGCCCGCTGCAAGCAGCAGTGCTGGTGTGGGGTCCACAGAGACTCACTTACCTGATGTTGCCTTAGGCTGCCCCATGCCAGCTTGATCAATGACTGCTGTCACCACCCTGGAGCACCAGATGCACCCTTCCAGAACCTTCCCAGCTGCTTCAGTGGCACATGCCTGTGCTATCTGTGTTTTGCGGGAGGCTAATGAGTTTTCTCTGCCTCCCCACATGAGTGATGGAGAGGGGAAGGAGAGAAGCCAGTCCCCTCCCATGTTTGGATCTCCCCCTGGGCCCCCACAGCAGGAGTAGAGTCCAATTGCGTGCTCCTGGCATAGCCCACAGCTCTGAGCTTGGAAGTTGCTCAGTAATTCACCCATCTTGCACCCCGGCTCCCACCTGCCTCTCTCCACTCCCACTGGTGCGGGCCAGCATGCCAACCACGCTGAATCACCCGTGTCTCTCTAACAAGCAGCACCGTGGATGCCACCAGTCAGAAACATCGGCACCAGACTCCCAATCCTTACCTGTTTTCTTCTTGCCCTCAGGAGAGCCAGGCCGCCCCGGAGGCCCAGGGAAGGATGGAACAAGTGGTGAGAAAGGAGAGCGAGGTCAGGAGCTGCTCGCTGTTCACGCTCTGCTGCTGCCCTCCCCAGGAGTTCCCGGCTGTTCCGATGCGCTTGCGCTAGGATGAGTCCTGGGCAAGCCCCGTGAGTGCCCGACATCAGAGGCCACTCAGCTCTTGCCTCAAGCTCAGGATGGACGCAGGGGTCAGCGAAGGTGCTCTGTGAAGGCCCAGATAGGGAATGACTATTTTCAGCTTTGCAGGCTGTACACACCATTGCCACTGCCCAACTCCGCTGCGCTATTGAAAAGCATCATGGATGCTGCCTAGAGAAATGGGGCTGTGTCCTGGGGAGGCTTTATAGACTGGAATCTTAATTCCATATACTTTTCACTTGCTGTGGATTATTACTTTTAACTGTAGAAACACGCAAACCATTCTTAGCTCCTGGGCCTTACAAAAACTGGTGGCAGGGCAGATGGCCCAGGCTCCTGAGTTATAGTCTGCTGACCTTGACCTAGTAGATGAGCACCTGGCAGGGAGGCTGGACTGGGACTCGGTGCCCTTGAGCCCTCCACATGGAGTAGCTGGCACCTGACTGTCCCTGGGCTGGAGGTGGAGCTGAGCTGTGGGGGCCTTGTCCAGCGTGTACTGTGCCCTGGGAATCTGCCACTCCTAGAAGGAGAGAGGGTCAAAATGTCAGGTGCACTCGGGTCCCTCTGTGCTTCATTCTGGTGATGTGTTTTCAGTACCAGGGATTAAACCCGGGGCCTTCATGGTGAATTACATCCTCACTCCCTTTTTAAAAAAATTTCAGACAGTGTCTCATTGAGGCACTAAGTGGCTGGCCCAGCTGGGCTCAAATTTGTAATCTTCCTGCCTCAGCTTCCCAGAGTGCTGGAATTACAAGTGTGCGCCACTATGCCAGCAATGTGTGTCTTATTCTAAGGCTTCTCTGCATTGCTTACTGGATGCCACAGTTTTATGATCCAGGTACCATTACTCTTCTGATCCTGTGGACGAGGGAACAGGCTGTACAGACAGAGTGCTGACCTGATATCCACTGCCTGAGGGCCAAGAGATGGGATGGGATGGCATCTTGGCAGAGACTGTGCCAACAACCACCACTCTCCCACACAAGCATAAGAAGCAGTGAAATCCCACGTTTGCCTAGAATGACAGGAATCACAACACCCTGGATGGTATAGATAGATTGGGGTTGATCTCAAGAAAGAGATGAACACTGCCCAGAGGGCTTATTCAGCATTTGCTTCAGCCAGGAGCTGTTGATGGGCTGTCACAGCCCCCGGGCTAAGCGTCTCTCCACCCAGTGGCCACAGAAGCCCTTCCTGCTTGGAAGAGTGTTTCTCAGTGCAAGGCCTTAATCATCATGGTAGCTTCAGTAATAAAAGCTGGGCTCTGTCTTGTAAGTCCAATACTCACTCAGAGGATAGTTGTCCAAAAGTGGTATGTGTGTGAGTGTGTTTGTGTGTGATACACATGTGGGTAAGTGGGAGTAAAGGAATTTTCAAAACCCAAGCAGATGTCATACCTGTGTACTATTCTGTCTCAAATAAATACTCAGTAACAGAAAAACAAACAAAAAACAAAGATGTTCCGGTTGGAATGATTCACAAACCATCTCTTTATTTTCTCCCTTTACTCAGGAGCAGATGGAAAAGTGGAAGCCAAAGGCATCAAAGGTGACCCCGGCTCCAGAGGACCCCCAGGGAAGCACGGGCCAAAGGGACCCGTTGGTCCCACAGGAGAGAAAGGGCTCCAAGGAGAGACTGGCCCTCAGGGGCAGAAGGGGGAGAAAGGCGATGTGGGTCCCACGGGGCCCCAGGGTCTAACAGGCAGTGCTGGACCTCTGGGCCCCACTGGCTTAACTGGCCCCGTAGGCCCGATTGGCAAGCCAGGTCCCAGGGGAGAAACAGGACTCATGGGACCCCAGGGTGAGCCTGGAGTCCGAGGAATGAGAGGCTGGAAGGGAGAGAGAGGAGAAAAAGGCAAAATTGGTGAAAGTCCGGTTTTGCCCAAAAGTGCTTTCACTGTGGGGCTGACTGTGCTCAGCAAGTTCCCCCCTTCGGATGTGCCTATTCAGTTCGACAAGATCTTATACAATGAATTCAACCATTACAACATTGCTACAGGGAAGTTCGTGTGCCATATTGCCGGTGTCTATTACTTCACCTACCATGTCACTGTCTTCTCCAGGAATGTACAAGTCGCTTTGGTGAAAAATGGGGTAAAAATACTGCACACCAAGGATGGCTACATGAGCTCTGAGGACCAGGCCTCTGGTGGGATTGTCCTGCCACTGAAGCTTGGGGACGAGGTGTGGATGCAGGTGACGGGAGGAGAGAGGTTCAATGGCTTGTTCGCGGATGAGGATGATGATACGACGTTCACGGGCTTCCTGCTGTTCAGCAGCTCGTGATGGAGGAGCCTTGCAGCCCGTCTCTCTGTCAGTCAGTCTGCGTGGCACAGAACTACTCCCAGTATTCCCTCCTCCTGTTACCACAATAATCCTAAAAAGGTGCAGGTGGGGAAGTTTCTCCTAAGTTGGGTTCCATGTAGCTTATAATCACTCCAGGATTAAACCATTAAATATTTGCCCTTTTCATTGTTATTTTTTTTAAATCTTCTCTGCAGGGTTCCATCTGTCATCCTGTTTATTCCAATTTACTTAATATTGTCATTCCTACTATCTGAGGAACACTTTGCGTGAGAACTTCTCACCTTTCTGGTGAGAAGGGAGTTCTAGTGTCATTTAATGGCCTAAATGATGCAGGGAAAATAAATGTAACTCCCAGGTTATTGTATACAGACAATAACATGCATTACATTTGTAAAGCCAGCCTTGATGTCACTTTGACCAGCTTGGAAACTGAGTGGGAGTCTGTCTCTAACTTTAGTGCCACTTATCTATAAGTCAATTAAATTGTACACATAAATATTTTTAAAGTCCAAACAGGCAGTAAGAAGAAAAATTGTTACGCTCAAACAGAACCAGTTGTGGATGTTACAACCAGTCACAAATTGAATAGACAGGCACACATGATTGTTGTTAGACCAGCATGCAGAAGATGTATCTGGCCAAGGTGAATTATAAGAACTCTTACTGTTTTTAAGTTTGTGACTATAAATAGACTAGTTAGAACTTTTCATAGGTCAATTAGCAGAGATCTCTTGTGATAAGAATCAGTAGGAGTAATGAAATCCTCTTACACCTGTGAAAGCAAAGCAGTGTTTAAGGCTAATGGTTTTATCGGACTGGAACACCCAGCTACACAGCCTTCTCATTGTTGCTCTGATAGCTATAGCTGTTGTACAGTCACAGCTGAGAGCCAGAACTTCTGTTTTGATAACCACCTATAACTGTTCCCTCTAAAGAGAAAGATTGTTCAGGGTAATTTTAACTATGTCACGGGGTGGGGTGCACAGGCCAGGTTTGGGTGCAGAAAGAGACTAGGTGGCCCTCTTTGAAGTATGAATTCCAAACAGTGAGGGAGGAAGGCCTGCCAAGGCTCCGGTCTGCAGAGGCCTATTGCAGATGTCTTCCTATGACTACTTTTTTCCATTTTGAAAAGGAACAAGGGGAAAGGTGTCCCTGTCTATCCCCCAACCTGAGGCGCCCCTTAGACTTAACCCAGTCCAGCACCAACAGCGAACTGGTGGTGTAAGGAAGCGGCCGGAGCCAGGTTAGCTGCTCTGACTATACACTTGGGCCCCTTCTTTGTAACCTTGTGGCCTTGGACCTTGTTAGCTACAGGCCTTCCTTTCTCAGAGCTTCAGTTAGAGTATCTCTGAGATAGTGGTCGGCCTGGCAAGATGTTCTGGAGAGAAATCATGAATCTGGGGACTGGGGCTATGCCTATTCTTTAATATCTGTCTGTTTAAAACTGTTATTAAACTCAAAACATTCCTTAGGAAAGTTTTGTTCTACCAATGAACCTATCATTGCTATAAAAACCAGTTAGCAGAGAGGGAAGTATGAGGATTGAAAGGCAGATACACTTGGACTGAAACTTTTATATTTATTCTTTGAGAGTTTAAGGGTAAATCTAGACCAGCTTTTTAGAATATGTCTGCATGCTCAGATTACAGGTGCCATGTGCCAGGCCGGGGAGAGTGTGTCCTAGGATAATCCTAGGATAGGTCTGTCCTATAACTGAATTGAACCACTTAGATAATGAAATTTTAGACTTAAGAGATAGTGCTGACATTGTTAAGACTTGGTATACTTGGCTGGAGTGGATGAATTTTGTTTAAACAAGTACCATTTCCCCAACTTTGGATAAATATATCCTAATCTGGTAAGATTTTTAGACAACGTAGACGCTACACCCCAGGGTGTTTATGGAATTCAGGCCTTGCTAATCAGAACAGGGCCATGATGACTGCTGCAAGGTGGCTCTTGATTGATCAGAACCAGTGATGGGCAATGGGAAGCTGGCAGGCCTGGTGACCAAAATCATGCTTTCTCAGCTGATGTCAGACCTGAGAGGATGAGGGTTTCAACTTGTTTTGTAAATGCCCCAGAATGAAGCCAAGAGAGAAACCCAGTTGCTACACTGAATAGGTCCTTCCAGTTTAAGGTGCTAGAACCCTAATCCCCAAATCCATATGTCAATTAATTTGGAGGGGGAGCCTTTGGAAGGAGATTAGGATTGGAGGATGTTACGAGAGTAGGATTCCATGATTGATACCCTTTGCCAGGCATGTGGCAAAGGGGATCATCAGCCACTGCTGTCATGTTCCTGCAACACCCAGCTCAAAACCGAAGGACAAAAACTCTTCACTATGAATTATGAATCTCAGGTGTTCAGTTATACCAACAGAAAATGAACTAAGATACCAATTCTCAGTCCCACCATCCCTGCAGACAGAGCTACCCCTGGACTATTTTCTCATGTGAGCCAACATATTCTCTTTGTTGGCTTAAACCACTCTGATGTAGGTATTGTGTTACTACTTCTCCCAACGAAGAATCCTAAGTGGTCTGCAGTCCAAGGAGAGGGCCAGTGTGATTACAATGGGGAAACCCAAGACTAACTGTAGAGAGGTGGAAATTGTCCTTCCAGCCAGCACCAAGGAACTGGAACTGGGCCATTTGTTAGCTTGTCTGTGTCCCAGACTCCTGTTATGCAACAGGGGTTGAATTGAGTTATTGTATATGGCCCCTTCCTTCTGTACAAGTAATTATATAAGCTTAAATTAACAGGATACATGTTTCTAGCTTAAGAATTTAAACCATATGTATTAATAAAATTTGTCTAAGTAAGCAAAATCTCCTTATGTATCCTCTGAGTTTGAAAGAATCATTTTGCCAATTTTTCTTTTCTTCCTTCTATGATATTATTAGCTCTCCAAACCAAAAGTGTCGCTATATGGGTGATTTTTATGTGGTACTTTTCCTGGCCTACGAGGGTACAAGGTGGTGATGGGATTGTCTGTAGACGTCATAATTCTTTTGTTTTGAGACAGGGTCTGTCTTTGTAGTTCAGACTGGCCCTGAGCTCACTATGTAGCCCAGGCAAGCCTGGAACTCAGCAATCCTCCTGCCTCTGCCTCCTGCGTGTCGGGATTACAGGTGTGAGCCACCGTGCCGTGCCCATCATTGTGGTATGTGTTACTGATTGCTCCTTGTGGTATTGTTGTATGTGATTACCAGGGATCGAACCAGGGACCTTGAGCTTGCTAGGCAGGCGCTGGAACGATTGAGCTAAATCTCTGGCCCAGATGTCATAATTCTTTGGCAACTGTAACTCACAGTGGTTCTAGAGTTGGTCTCTGATCCCTGGGGTAACCTTGAGAGTAACTAACAGAGAAGCAAAAGTTTGTTCTTCTCTTCCTGGCTAAGACATGGGCAGTTTTGCTCTGCCATGAACTCCTGCCAGGAGATGCTGCCTCGCATAGACGTAAAAGCTCTGGGTCCATCTAGCCACAGATAGGAACATCTAAACCAGGAGCTGAAAAAAGCACTTTTTTCCTTATATTAAAATAAGAAGAGACTCCAGGGCCATGCATGTTCAATGTACAGTGTTTTGTATGCTCTAGTGGGTACCTGTTATCATAGAGAACCTGCCTTCTTGAGACTGAGACTTCCTCAGAAGCCCCTGAATTATGTATCATAATGCTAGCCATGCTCCAACAAATCATCACAGTTGAAGCAGTGTGTTTGTTCCCTAGGTAGGTAGGTTTTTGATTAATTGAGATAAGCAAAGAGGATCGCTGTAGATGATATATTTAAAAATGACAATAGGTGTTTTGTAGCTGTGGGTTCCACAACTCAGGTTTAACCAGCATTTAAAAATATTTGGGAAACAACTTGTCTTCACTGGACATGGACAGGTTTTTTTTTTTTTCCTCATCAGACCTTAAATAATACAGCCTGACTAATTTTCACATCACTTGCACTGTATTCGGTCTCATAAGTAAAGGACAGGGTTGGAGATACACAGAAAGACTGTGCAGATTCTATGCAAATCTTACGTCATTTTATCAGGGACTCTCACATCCTCAGACTTGGGCACCACTGGGAGTGCGGGAAAAACTCCCCATGGGTAACTGAGAACAACTTTACTCGGTGGTTATAGCCAGCATTGGAAGTATGAGACAGAAAAGAGGATCATGTCTTCCTATAGGCCTTCTGTAATCCTCCTTTCTTATGGAAAAAAGCAAGACAGGGTAAAGTGAGGGAGGCAGAAGGGAAAATTTAAGAAGATATCACCTTCAGGCCCAGCACAGCAAGTGCAAGAGTGGGGGCCTTCTTCAATTTCCCTGTTTGCCTGGCCCATGGTAGCACGATGACTGATCATTGCATTTCACAGAACATCTTACTCTTTGGCTTTTCTGAACTGTAACAGCCCAGGGTGTTTTTCCCAGTGCAGCAGGGGAAGTTAAAAAAATTACGATTTGGACACAAGAAAGAAGTCTTACAAAATAAGTTCTTCGGGAAAAATTTATATGGGAAGGCATACAACATTTTTCAAAGGACTTGGGATTTTAATTCAGTGCTTGTAAAAGCGGAATGCAGGTTTTAAGTGTCACAATGTCAGGCTCTCCATGTCGGTAAGCTCAGTGCTGCATTCTAGGTAGACGCCCGGCATAATAACATCTACTCCGAGCTAAAGAAGGTCTTAGATTTGAAGTCCTTTTTTTTTTCTTTTAAAGGGGAAACGAGATGTATTTAGAGCCAATATACTAAGTTTTCCCCCTTCTTCTCTACATGGTACCCTTACAATCACTGTACAGGAACCTGCTCCATAGCCGTGAGGTGTGCATGCGGGACAGGGCCACAGGCACCACTCAGGGACTTAGGTTTTGGTGTTTTGTTTTGCTTTTTTAAGTAACTTGGATCGAACTCATGACCTGGCACTTGTGAAGCAGGTGCCGGCAGAACTACTAAGCTAAACCCCCGACTCCTGATTCAAAGATTTTAAATAGTTTTCAATCTTTGATTTTATAATAAAAACAAATCACGAATTTACTGTAATACACAATGAAATAAAGAATTTGTAATTACTTTTTAAAAAATTCTATAGGTATATTATGACCGTACTCCTAACTCAATTCCACTTGTCACTTACCATCATTATCAACTGGGTTTTTTTTCTCCCCACCAGTTTGTCCCTGGATCTCCTTAGAAGAGGATGGTGGGGAGCTGTCGTTGCCTCCTGACCTAGAGAATAAGGTCCAGCACTTCTCATGCCGAAGAGTTAAAATGATCACAGCGTTGCCCGGGCAGATGATAAAACTCCTCAGGGGCCCAGTGCGGCATGTTGCAGACGAAGTCACTGCAGCTTGCCCGGAAGGAGGGCTCCCTCTTGTTCCTCCGCACAAGTCACACTCCGGGTCCGAAGAGGGGGACTCGCGGGAGCCGCCCCCCTCCGCCTGCTCTTCGCGCTGTCACCTGGCTCCCGCCCAGGCTGTCTGGGAAAAATCCTGCCTCTCCCGATTTATATTGTATGGTATCGTGACTGTCCCGTAGGTGTAGATTCACGGAGAGCAGCTCACGCAGCTGTGCATAGTTCTCCCTCTGACCCGCAGTAACGGCCTCTGTTGAAACTCTCTCAGTGGAGAGAGGGATGGGACAGATCGATTCGACTGCACGTCATTTCTTCCGAACCACCCCACAGACCCCTACGCTACAGCTCACGTCTGGGTTAAATTCTCTGCGTCTATTCGGGAGAACTCTACGCTGTCTCCAGACTCTTCTGGCCAAGTTCCAGGCCTGTGGGACAGAAGGGGAAATTGTAGCCATTCCTTACTCCGGACACATGGGGGCGCAGAATCTGAGAGGCTGAGGACAGAGCAGCAGGGTGCTGCTCCTGCCCTCGGACATCGGCGTAGTCACACTCCGAGTACCGCGAGACCAGACCGGAAGTGTGGGATCACGTGACGCGGCGTGGGCGCTGCCTTGGAAACGCAGGGACGCACGCTCCGGCTGGAGTTGTGTTTCCCGGTCTTCGAGTTCCGGGTTAAGAAAGAGGCTGTAGTGGGGATACGATGCTGTGTGCCCGCAGGCTGGGCGGCCTCGGAGCCGGGGTAGCGGCTCTTTGGTCTGGGCCAGCCGGCCGAGTTAGCTCCAGCTGGAGTCCGAGCCCGAAGGGTCAGCACCGGCCGGTCCCCGGTGGGCGCCGCCTTCAATGTCAGGCCCCAGGGCCGCCTTCTGGACCTGTTCGGGTAGCACCGGGTGAGCGGCTCTCAGGGGCTTTCCCGGGTCCGCGCGGTCAGCAGCGACCGGACAAGGTCTCTCGCGCCGGGACACAGTAGTGTGTCCTTCGTGCTCTCGGGGACTCACCACCGCCTCCTCTCCCAAGGGTGAGTTGTGGGGTCCTTGGCTGGCTGCAGCCTTTAATGAACCCTTCCTAGAGCGTGGGCTCCCAGAGCTGCTCCGCCTGAGCTGCTTGCGCCACGTGAGTTTAAATTTGGTTTTGGCAGCGGCAGTGAATTCAGCCTGCGGGTCCTGCCCTCCCCATTCCTCATCCCCGCTGAAGTTCATTTTCCCTTTTCACTTGTGCATCTCCCAACAGGTTGTCTTTCCGCAGGGATTCACTTTTCGCGTACTGTGTAGTAATTGCACTGATGCCCGGTATCCTATCAGCCGTTAATATATTACTTCAAAACTTGAAGCTTGCTTGTTTTAAAACATCAAACACTGTTAAAATGAGTCTGATTTTCTGTAGTGCATTGGAGTTGGCGATGATTTCGTATCCTAAGAAGGCACTGGTCACTGAATTGTTTATTCCTGTGTTCATCCTGCCTGTCCTGGGGCCTCGCATTCAGCAGGCTGTCGGTAAGGATTGGTGAATGAATGAGTGAAAGGGAAAGGAAGTCAGGCGTGAAAAGGATTTGCTGATGTGTGTTTTATTTGGCATTTGTGGGTTTTGAACATTCTGGCTTAAGGATTACTTTTATTGAAAAAATTTCCTCATTGTAGCCTTGCCTGCCTTATAGAGTCTAGGATATGGTTGCACTGAGCTTCATGGTCGTGTTTTATCATTGTCATTGACTTTGCTATTCATTTTGGATGAAATTTTACCCTTTTTTTTTTTTTGGATGAAATTTTCTTTGCCAACCCCAGTGAGGGTACGTGATGGTGCAGTGTGTGGGGAGGAGCTATAGTATCTGTAAGTGACTGGAGGAAGCAGTGGTGGGTGGGCCTAGCTTTGGGTAGGTGAACAAAAGTAAGTTTAGCTTTATTATTTATTTATTTATTTTTATGCTTTGTGAGTTTAGGTACCAGTAGCAAATTTTCAAATTTGTGAATTGGTTTTTGCCTCAAGAAAAAAATGGTTTAAGTAATGTTTTTTTTTGTAGCATTATCTTGAGTGGCTGTCCAAAATAGAATTCTTAAAAGCAATATGGAGATGTTATACTGGAAGTGGAAGTGATCTCTCCTTGAATGAAATTAAACCAGTGTCACAAATAAAATTTATTGGGTCCCACACCCAACTATTTCAGTCATTTTCTTCAAATTAATATTTTTTTAAATTTTTTACTTATTATTTGGCACTAGGGATGGAACTGGGGGACCTTGTACATGTTAGGCAGCCTCTCTACCAATGAGCTATGTCCCCAGCCCTCCCAACTGAATATTTCGGAAGAGAGCTCATTAGTTTCACTTCATGCACCGCTTGTAGAAACTGTAGGCCTTGTCAGGCCTGGACGTTTTACCTGTTGGAGTTCTCTCCAGTCGCTGAGTTAAGTGTCTGCATAGCTCATCTTCCAGCTTAAGCATTTGCTCCATTCATTTGTTTGTGTCACTGAATCTCCCATGTGTCAGTCATTCCTTTTTTGAGCAGGTGTAAAAAGTGGAGGGCAGGTTCTTGGGAGCTTACCTTCTATGCAGAGAGGACATTCGTGTAGAACCATTATGGTAAAGAGATACAGAAAAATGTACTCTTGAGTGCAGAGTGGCTGAGTTCTGGTTTCCTAATGTTGTAGCCAAGATTTCCTTTTAAAAAATATCTTTAGTAATTGGAAAAATCATACCTTTGGTTCTAAGCTGAACATATTCTGTTGGTTTCAGGATCTCTGGTGTCCCTGAGCTCACGGCCCCAGAAGGATTTCGAGTTGCACAGGAGGAAGCCTTGAGGAGGACGGAGCTGCTGGTGGAGCACTGTGCTCCACGCCCCCTGGGCTCGAGACTCTGTTCCTCTTTGACGAGCTCTCTGACCTCCGTGCAGAGTGGCCAACTTGGTAAGACTGTGTCTGCAACTTGACTGGATGCTGCCTCTCTTTCAGGTAATGGACATTTTAAGCAACTAAATGTCCTTTGTTTAGTACTGAGCCTGGGCAGAGGAGCTGTCTGGGCACACAGCAGAGGGGCGGGTCAGAGACCCAGCCCAGTGAGACCTGCCTGCCAAGGACTGGGCTTCACTTCTGGGAAAAACCTTTAAACAAGGATACTTTCTGCTGCAGTGAAAGAAAATGTTTTGAAAAACATTTAGTACTGAAACTGTTGAGTACTGAAACTGTAAATTTTAAAATGTCTGAAATAACTGAGAGCTGTTGAGTAGAAGTGGTCATATGGAAGCATGGCTGTAGGAACAGGAAAAAGAAGTGAGGTAGGGTGGTACATGGCTGCACTCCCAGTGCCTTCCAGGGCAGGAGGATGGCAAGTTTGAGCCCAGCTGGGTACCGTAGTGACATGAGGGAGACCCTGTCTCAAAAACAACAAAACAGGGCTGGAGGGTTAGCTCAGTGGTTCTGGCGCCTGCCTCATAAGTGCAAGGTCCTGAGTTCGATCCCAAAAACCACATACAATGCTGGGTGTGGAGACTCACGCCCTCCAGCAATCAATACCACATAGCACAGTGCCGGGTGTGGTGACTCACGCCTGTCATCCCAGCACTCGGGAGGCAGAGGCAGGAGGATTGCTGAGTTCGAGGCTTGCCTGGGCTACATAGTGAGCTCAGAGCCAGCCTGAACTACAAAGCGAGACCCTGTCTCAAAAAAAAAAAAAAAAAAACTAGGGCTGGAACTGTACCTCAGTAGGAAGGCCCTGGGTTCAATCCCCAGTATCGTGAGGGGGTGGAATAAGAAAAATACTGGGAAAAGGAATATTTAGAACTTGTATTTTAATCCATATATGTTAAAATGTAATATAATATCTAACAAAAGAACAACTGCTAATGCCACTAAGGTTTTTTTGTTTGACAAAGTTCCTTTATTCAGAAGAGTTACTACCAAAATTCTAATAGACCATTTTATGTTTACATTTATCATAAAATTCCTTTTTTATAAAATGAATAAAAACTAGTATTTGTAAATCTTTTCAGGAATGGTTCATTTTAAAAATGTCAAACTGACTGTGTTATACACCTTTATCGTGTTTTGAAATTGAAATAGAAGTAAGCCTAGCTGTCTTCATCAACTGAGAAATCCACTGCTGAGAAAGTAGGGTTTTTCATCAGCCCTGAAGGGCCAGATCTCTGTGATGTGCATCAGTGAATGTTTTGGTAATGCACCTAAGTCTAATTCCAAAATCTCAGATCCTGTCTGCATGGTATTGGACGATTACAGCTTTTGTCTTTGAGTGTGGTCAGTATTGAGCCCCAGACACTGATCCTGACGGAGCTTCTGTTCAGGTGTCCAGTGGTTCTAGATCTTGCAGAGGAGGAGTTTTATGTGGACTTTTAGTGGTTTAATTCTCTCAGCAAGTCTTCACCTGCCTTCACCTCCCAGTTGTCAGCCTGGCAACCACTGATCCATCGATTGTCCTCATTTTGTCCTTGTCTTTTTCAGAATGTCACATGAAGAGAATCTTTTTTAAGCTTCTGCACAGCCAAAGAAGTCACTGGCACTGCTAGAAGACAACCAGCAACATGGGAAAAAATCTTTACTAGCTGTGTATCAGACAAAGGGCTATTATCGACAATATATAAAGAACTCAAACAGATCAGCCTCCCCAAGTTTAAAGACCCAATTCAAAAATGGGCAACTGAAATGAACAGACAATTCTCAGAGGCAGAAATCAAAGCAGCCAAGAAACATAAGAAGAAATGCTCAACATCTCTGGTCATTCGAGAGATGCAAATGAAAACAACATTGAGATTCCACCTCACTCCACAAAGAATGGCTGCGATCACAAAGTCAACCAAC
>PVIC010010794.1:0-10259 GCA_004025085.1 Thryonomys swinderianus
AAAAAAAAAAAAAAAAAAAGATAGTGCATGTTGTGAGTTTAGAATGTTCAAAGCATTCTCTCCCCCTCAGATGGGGGGAGGGGAAGAGGCAACCTCTGGCCACAGGCAGAACAGTGAGTAGCACTGGACCTCAGACTGAATCTCATCCTCACCATTCATTCACTCGGGGATGCTAGAAACGGGTTCTCCTACAAATAGCACAGTCATACCTACTTCACCTGGTTGCTACAAGACATAAATAAGAAAACACTTGGTAAATGTTAAAGCACTCTACAGATAATAAGGTGAAAAACAGTCTTTATGATTACTACACAGTGGATGGGCCAAGTACTATTATCCCAATTGCACAGTAAAGAAATTCAGGGTGGTCAAGCCCCCCACAGCATCCAAACTGGAGACTGGTTGATTCTTGGGAATTCCTCATTTGTATTATTAGGTTTTTTGTTTGGTTTTGCTTGATTTTGTTTTGCAGTACTTAAGTTTCAGCCCAGGGAACACCTAGCCCTTCTTAAAAATTTATTTATTCAGGTGTTTATTGTTGGTTTATTTATATTTCTAGATAGGGTCCCAGTAAATCACCCAGGCCGTTCTTCAACTTGCTCTCCTCTTGCCTCAGCCCCAAATAGTTGAAATTACAGGATGTGCCACCCTGCCTTGCTAATATTAGTTATTGAAATCAGATATTTTAAAATACCTTTGAAACCACTACCAATATGAACTTTCTTTAGATCTGTATTTTGCAGTATCATGTGAAGTATGTAATAACATATCTAAAAACATTCCAAAACAGGAGAGGAAGGACATTTGAAAACAAACGGTGACCATTATTTAACTTCCTCTGGAAGATCAACTTTCTTAGTTTCCACAAATGAGTGAGGAGGTGGGGTTTTATCTTCAGCACCTGGCTCATTTCACCTAACATGATGTTCCATCAACACTGCCACAAATAGGCTTCCCTTCTTTTTATGGCTCAATAATATTCCATTGTATGTGTGTATCCCATTTTGTTCATCCCCTCATCCATGATGGACACTAGTTAGCTGAAGAATAGTTCCAGTGCTCTTTAGCACAGTAAATAACTATAGCTGCAAGAATTTATGACACATTTCAAGATAACTAAAAGAATCTGAAGGTTTTCAAGAGATCAAAATGATGAGGATGTAAAAATGTTAATTACCTAGATTTGCTCATTACACATTGTATACATGCATCTGATTCTCATACTGTGCTGGTATTGTGTGCCAACTAAAAATATTAAAAGTTGGAAAAAAAATGGTAACAATGACCTTCTTTGAGAGGTGACCTTTGCAGAGCCTGAATGACTAGAAGGCCAGCCTCATGAGCTCATGAAGAATAACGTGTTAAGATGTACACCCTTGTTCATAGCAGCTCAGTTCGTGATAGCTCAATCTTGGAAACAACACAAATGCCCATCAACTGGAGACTAGATAAAGATGTGGGTTTTTTTATAAATGGAGTATTATTCTGCCATAAAGAATGACAAGATTGATTCATTTATGTGCAAATGGATACACCTGGAGGACACACTAATAAGTGAAATAAATAGAGCACATATAGACAAATACCAGATCTTCTCTTTGATATGAGCACCTGTAGATGCAAATGAGCTCTAGAAAAGTATGACAGTTTTTGTAGAATGGGAAATCTCCAAAGGAAATTTGGTGTGGGAATGTAATGAGGGGAAGGAATAAATATGATTCTGAAGGAAAATAAAAGAGCATTAGATAGGGGGTGGGGAGGTGTGGGTGGGTAGGGATATGGGTAAAAATGAGAATTAACTTGTGTCATATACTGGTACAAATTCCCCAATGTCATGTGTGATTGCAAGATGTATATAAATTGTACCAATAAAGAATTCAATTAAAAAAAAAGAATAACGTGTTAGACAGTCAGAGAACCTGAAAGTCTGGGAGGGATGAGATTGAGATGAGCTACAGGTCCCCACAAGAGTTTAGAGAAATGAAAATGTTGTTCTGTTCTAAGTCCACTGCTGCACAGACTAAGAGCAGGGGACAAAGCATGGATACTTTTGTGGAATAAAGTCATCAAAACTCAAGTATAGGTTTGGGATATGGGGCAAGAGAAAAGGAAAACACAAATTTTGCACTTGAAATCCTAAGTGAATGTTTTATAGCTAGTATTAGAAAAGCTGTGACTATCAAGTTGGGGAGAAAAAAATCTAGATGCAACAAAGGGCACGATGGAGATTCCTATAAATTATGTTTAATTATGACAAAACATGCATAGCACGAAGTAACCATTTATAATTTCGGTGGCATTGGTATATTCACATTGTGGAATCATCACCACCATCCATTTCCATCACTGAAACTCTGTACCTATTACACAACTACTCTCCATTTTCTTCTCCTAGCCTAGACCCTGAAAACCATCAATTTACTTTCTGTCTACATGGGTTTGGCTACCCTAGGTTCCCCTTATAAGTGAAATCATACCGAATTTATCTTTTTTCCAAATGGCTTATTTCACTTAGCACAACATCCTGAATCCATCCATGTTGTAGGATGGGTCAAAATGCCTTTAGGTGGAGATTGTTTTCCATGATACAGCCACGAATAAAGTAATGGAACCCAAAGCGAAGTCTACCTGAACCTTACATTGAAAGGGTCAGAAAGTAAATGTGCTCGGCTCTGCTCTTATATTAGAAAGAGCTGGTACCTTCAGGTACTTAAAAGAGTAGCTGAGGTGCCTACCACAGCTTCCCTAGGGCACACTGAGCAAAGTGAAGATTGTCCACACATTTCTCTCAGCACAAGCATCTGTGACTCTCAGGGTCACTGACACTGAGGTGGGACCCTAGTGGAAATCAACATATTTCAGTTTAGATTCACCAATCATGAAGCTGGACAAAAAAAAAAAAAAAACCCACACAGGTGGAGAAAATCAACTTTTATACAAGTTTTCCCTCTAAGGCTTTAACATAGCACTCTGTAATTTCTAAGCTTATATTTTCAATTCAATCACTTCCCAAGAAAATGGAGGTTATCAAAAAGATTGTTATTATCCACAACATTTGATAACAGAAAAACAACAGGGCCACATCCCATGCTCGTTTCCTTTGCCACCGAGAATCAGCCCTCAGATCACTTCCATCACTTCTTTAATTCAGCCGGGAGGAGTCTCCTGACAACAGCTGTCCCCCATAAAATAGAAACCCTTAATCTCCAAATGCTTGGATCAAGGAAGAAATTGCAGAAGACTTTGAAA
Source organism: Thryonomys swinderianus (assembly GCA_004025085.1). Taxonomy (NCBI): domain Eukaryota; kingdom Metazoa; phylum Chordata; class Mammalia; order Rodentia; family Thryonomyidae; genus Thryonomys; species Thryonomys swinderianus. The sequence continues at coordinate 3,250 of PVIC010010794.1, forward strand.
AGGAAGCTAATAATTTAGATTTGAGAGACTTTGCAGGCTAATTCTTTGATACTGTTTTACTTGATTCCTAATCTTGCAGGGATCTTTAGAGGTTTCTGAGATAAAAAGGTAAGACGATGACAGTATTTTACAATTGAGCACAAGGAGGAGGAGCTTTGTTAAGGTTCTTATTTGCTTACTCACAATAGGCATATTGCACTTGATTCAGCGTCCACTGCAGAGTGCAGAGAATTCTATGCCTTTATTCACAACAGGTACCAAATACAAAGAAAAGGCAGAGTAATGAGTGAGTTCTTACAATCTGCAGCAGGTATAACATCAAATGTAGTATAATTAAAGTAAAAATCAATACTTCTCTTCATTAACATTCTACTTCACAAACTTCAGAATATTACCAGTGAATATCTAATTGTAGTTTTCCCTCATGAAGTTCTATTTTGAAACCTGTGTCAAACTGAAATTGAGCTCCCTGATCACATTAGTGAGCAGAGTTATTTTAGGAATAAAGGATTCTTGTCTTAAGTCATTAAGACATTGCTTTATAGCCCAGCATACTTTTAACAACTGCTGGAATCACTGTGCCCCAGAAGCCAAAATGAATTGCAGGATTTGACATCATTTCAGCAAAAGCCAAGGAATGACAATATGGCAAAGTCTCAGAAACTCAAATTAATGGAAGAGAAGAACTCATGGAAAGATTTATTTTGAGAATGTTTTATATGAGCAGCAGCATCTAGTTTCAAGAGACATGGACCAATAATCACAAACTCTAAATCTGATGTTCTGATATCTTTGCCAACAAGTTATGCTATTACATGAGTCTCTGAACTTTTCTGCTACTACAGTTTCTTATCTAATAAAATTTTTTCTCCTAACTCATAGACTTACAGAGTATATAAATACAACAGGGAAAATACCTTTAAAACCAAAAATTATCAAACTTCCTATCAGTCAGTAAAAATATGCCCCAGAAAAGTCATCAAGGAAAAAATCCTGTAATAACCTGCAGTTTTAAAAATATAAGCTGAAATAGACCAGCGCAGAGATGTGGAATAAATCAAGGCTTCCGCTCAGTCTAGAGAAACAGCTTTCAAGGGATGATGGTTCTGGCCAATTCCCAATCATGCTCGGCCTGAAGATGCCACAAAAGTCGGCTCAGACAGGACTGTTTTAGGAGAGTGCAGGTTGATGACAGAGCTCTGAAATGGAAGTGAGCATCTCCGGCCAAGGGTCAGACTTCTATAACCCACTGTGTCTCCTGTGTAGCGTTACGTCTGGCTCAGCGGCACAAGGCTCTGAAAAGCAGATTGCCTGCTCCACCACCATTGTGGAAATCAGAGGCAAGGGACAGCTAGGAAACCTAAAAGCTGCTGGCTACTGAGTGCAAATGAAGCAGAAAAAACTCCCTTCTTTCCTAAGGAAAATACTTGAAGGAAAGTTTTTCCAGTCATTGCTAACTACGGTAATTGCACTTGACATTTTAGGAGCACTGCTCAATAGCTAAAACATGTCCTGTGAGTGACTTGCAGCAGGAAATATTTAAATGGAGATTCAGTAAGACCAATTGCTCCTTTTCTGTGGAAATGAACCTCCAAATTTCCCCACAGCTGCAAGTTTTGAACCGTTCTACAATACACCACAAATTTTGAGTAGGAATTGACTTTTTAGAACTAAATATTGTAGAAAGTAAAATTGCTACTTTGAATTACATGGAATAAGTTACATAGTAAAAACTTACATGCAGAGTAAAATTCAGCCACTGAAATTCAGTCAGCTACTACTAATAAATGCAGATGATAATATAACATTAATATTTTTACCTTAAGCAAAGTGTTCTTCTATAAAATTATGTTGTTGTAAATGAATACTCCATAGTACCATTCCAAAGTAGTTTCAGATTCTGGTTCTTTATACCTGTTTATGTTATCCACATTTTTTGAAAAAGAAAAAAAAGAGGAAGAAGAAAAGGAGTAAGGAAGGGAGGAAGGAAGGAAGGAAGGAAGGAAGGAAGGAAGGAAGGAAGGAAGGAAGGAAGGAAGGAAGGAAGGAAGGAAGGAAGGAGGGAAGGAAGGAAGGAAAGAAGAGGTTGTCTATCTCTTATACAAGTATTCTTGGCTGAAATCTCAGGCCCACCATTCCAAGCTTTGAACAAATGATTCAACTGCCCTAAGAGTAAAGATCTTAATTGCTATGAAATTAATGTGCCTCATAAAATTATTGCAATGACTCAATAAGATTTTTTTAAAAACTTGACCCTATGCCGAGAATATATAAGTACTCATTCTTATGCCAAACATTTCTTATTACATAACTGATCTTATTGTTTCAAAGATTCTATTGATATCACTAAGAATAGCTGAAAAGCTTCATAAACATTTGTTAGCCTTGTTTTATTGCTTTTGAGGTCTTTCTAGAAGAAATCCCTAAACTTTAATGAAAAAGCTATGAATTTTTTTTCAAAGCAGTAACAACAAAACTTTAGTAATTGAAGTACAAAACTTCTGATGGTAATTCTCAGGACCAGAGCAGGGAGGTAACCATAATTTTTATTCTACTTCTGATAGGAAAACTGACTGATACAAAGGAAAGCATTAGGCTAAGGGCTGAGTGAGGAATGTGTACATAAGGCCATACAGCACTCTATAAAAAATATAATAAACAGATCACAGATATGCAAATACTGGATATTTTCTTTGATATGAGCACCTATAGATGTAAAGGAGCTTTAGAATGTATGATAGCTTTTGTAGAATGGGAAATATCCAAAGGGAATTTGGTGTGGGAATGTAATGAGGGGTAGGAATAAATATGATTCCAAAAGAAAATAAAAGAGCATGTATATAGGGATTGGGGGGTGGGGTGGGGATGTAGGTAAAAATGAAAATTGACCTGGTACAAATTCCCCAATGTTGTGTGTGATTGTGAGCTGTATATAAAATGTACCAATAAATAATTCAATTTATACATACATGCATATATATATATATATATATATATATATATATATATATATATATATATGAAGATCTTCCTAATGCCTTCCTAGGATATCTAAGTACTCCATTATGAATCACTCCTATAGTTTATGTAACTAGCCCTCTATTGATGAGCACTGGGGTTGTTTCCAAGTATTTCCTCTTACAGATACTGCTGTAAAGAACAGCTGTGAGTGCTCATCTCTTCACACTTTTGCTATGTTCTGCGAGTAGGTAAGTCTTCATCTTTAAGTGTAAACAGAAATAGGCATCATCAAAAAATTTCAAAAAACAAAACAAAAAGATACTGGAAGAAATTAAAAATTCACTCCAAAGGAAGTGAAAATAATTGTTTTTTGTTTTTGTTTTTTTGAGACAGGGTCTCGCTTTGTAGTTTAGACTGGCCCTGAGCTCACTATGTAGCCCAGGCAAGTCTCAAACTCAGCAATCCTCCTGCCTCTGCCTCCTGAGTGCTGGGATTACAGGCGTGAGCCACCACGCCCGGCACTGTGCTATGTGGTATTGATTGCTGGTGGGCGTGAGTCACCACGCCCAGCATTGTATGCGGTACCGGGGATGGATCTCAGGACCTTGCACTTGTGAGGCAGGCGCCGGAACCACTGAGCTAAATCTCCGGCCCAATAATTGTATTTTTAAAACCAAATTGGTATGCTTAGAGAGAACCAAGAGAATACTACAGCCATAAAATAAGACTAAACTGCTTTGGAGATGTGAGAAATGAAAGTAAAATTGTGTTTTTCATCCAAATTCCCTAGAAAGACTGGATGATTACATTGTAATATTTTCATAAAAATATGACAGAGAAAAGGTTTTAAAATATGTGAGGAAAGTTAATAAATCTAGAGGGTTAATTCAGACCCTACAACTACCCAAGAAGAATTCCAAGAAAAGAAAACAAACAAAAGAAATGAAATAATTTCGGTTTTTAGGCAAAATTTCCTAAAGCCAATGACATTAGACTCGAAGAACCCCGACCTTGGTCCTGCAGAACTACAACCTAACGTAGCCTTATAAAGTGTCAACCATGTAAGATGAAGAAGAGGAAAAAATCTGCTCAAGAGAAAGTAGTAAGTCGGGTATCAGTTTCACAGACATCATCAAATGACGAGGGAAATAAACAAACACCTCTGTATTTCCACACACCTAAACCTTCTTTGTGAATTATCTGTTAAATAAAAAGGGCAAATAAAGACATTTACAGTAACTGAAGGACATGAACTTGTGTAGTATGAGAAAATTGCAGATAGATTCTGAAAAGAGAGATATAGAGATCCAAGAAACTGAAACTAACTCAGCAGCCACAAAAAAATATTCCAGGCTAGCAGGTGTGCAAACCCAAAAATAATGTTCTTGAGATGAGAATAGATTCCACTACATAAAGTCATGATTTTTTAAAACTAGACATTATAATGGAATGGTAAAGAAGACTCATATTAATTGTATCAACAAGCACAAGCCAAGATACCAGCAACTTCAGGAAAATCCTAAAGCTGTAATCAAAAGCCATGCTTTAAATTTGAAGCAAAGTGAAATTTTGGCTTCACTCTGATGAACAACTAATATGTATTTTTAAAGAGAAGATAAAGGGAGAGGGAGAGAGAGAGACCCTTTAACTCTAATTCTTGGATATTTTCCCATGAGAAGCGTTCGGTTCTATGGGACCATATTCTCTGAAGGTCAAATAGTAGATGTAATTTTATAATGGATAATATTTTCTCGATCAGGATTTAACTGTTTAAATCCTTATACCATAAAATTAATCAAAAAAACTGGGAAGAACAAAATTGTATGAAGGTAACGACATGCTAAAACTAAAAATCCCAACCAAAGATCTAAAAATAACAGACATAAAAACTTGTGGAGGAGAAAGGAAAGAATCATGAGGTCATTCCTTCTTTTATGATTGGGATTCAACAGGCACTAACTAAACTTGACAAATCAGAGGGAAAATATCTAACTACAAAATATGTGTGTACACATATCCATACAGATGGGCTAAAGAGAAAAACTGCGGAGTAGTTATCTCTGAATAGTGAGACCAAAGCTCAGAAGCCATGTACTTTTCACTTAATGTTTTTCTGTGTACTTGAAATGTTTTCATGATGATGTTTTAATGAAAAACAAAGTATTGGAATCAAGAAAGGAAGGCTGTTATTACCATGCTTTCCTTTACATATTGTATCTTCCTCAGAACATGTGGGAGCTGAGAACTATGTTTATCCACTGATCACCTCCTGATAGCTGTGTTAACAGGTGATAATTTACTCTGACTCCCAAAACGCAGGGTGAGGAGCTGATTTACCTGCAGCTGACACACCCCCAGTGGCGCTTGCTGGGCCTCCTCCGTCTGTCACTCTCCTGCTGTCTTTCCCCTCTAACTGCCATAAAAATACAAATACATTACGATCCTTATACATGTGTTACCTCCCTTACATGATACTTTTTCTGTACTTAAGATTCAAGAAGATGGATTATTTTACTTTTCTTTCACAAAAGAAAAATCTGTTTGATTTGTAATATGATCCCCAGTTGATATTTTTCATTTACTAGCCACTAATGAAAATTATTTATCTTTCTTGAATTAAATAAATACTATTGTTCTATACACCCTCCCTTTTTTTTTTTTTTTTTTTAAGACAGGGTCTTGCTTTGTAGTTCAGGCTGGCCCTGAGCTCACTATGGAGCCCAGGCAAGCCTCAAACTCAGCAATCCTCCTGCCTCTGCCTCCCGAGTGCTGGGATTACAAGAGTGAGCCACCACACCTGGCACTGTGGTATGTGGTATTGATTGCTGGTGGGCGTGAGTCTCCACGCCCAGCATTGTATGTGGTTACCGGGGATCGAACTCAGGACCTTGCACTTGTGAGGCAGGCACCGGAACCACTGAGCTAACCCTCCAGCCCCCAACCCTCCCTATTTTTTAACCACATGAGAATCTGTCTCTCCTAAAAAGATTAATATAGTAGCCAATGCCTGTTTGTCCTGAAATTGTTTTGCTCCACCACAAGAAGCAAGTCTTCCTTAAGAACTGATGAGTCAAGCTTGCTTAGAATGGGTTTTCTCTCCTTGATGAAGACATAGATAATCTTTATAGATGGGAATTAATGCAAGGCATTCATAAATATTGTACCTAGACAGGATACTCATTCACACACTTTGACAAATATGTTAGTAAGTTTATTTCTGAATTAATTCAAGACTCTCACTGCATAGTATCATTCCTTGATTAGAACAATGTGAAACTCAGGTAGGGTTTTTCCTAAGTGTGCTACCAAGGATAAGTCACTTAACCTCTGGGAGACTCCACTTCTTTTTCTGTAAAATAGGGATGTGGCCAACTATTACACAATTACACTTCTAACTATGCTATCTAAAAAGACATCTATCATTCTTTATCTGATAAATTTTTTAATCATAGCCCTTATCATCACCTTATATTGTTCTATGTATCTATTCTTTTCTCTGCTTGGAAGTTTTCTCGAGGATAGGCTACTGTCTAATTAGTTCATATCTTTCCCTGCAGTATTTGAAACAATGCTTAACACACACATAGCAGCTGCTCAATAAATTTTTTTGCGTGAACAGGTGCATAAAGAATATTGCTGATGGTTAAAATGAGATAACATATGTAAAATGCTTTTCATTTTGATAAAAAGTAAGCACCTAATAAAAGTAAGTATTATTATTTTTCCATGCCTACTACAGTAATACTTTCCACTACTTGTTTATCACTAAAGACAAAGTGAGGGTGGAGACATAGAGCCAGGACAGAGCACTTGCCTGGCATGTGTGAGGCCCTGGGTGCAGTCTCCGTTGCTGCAAAAATATATGCAGAAATAAATAAAGTAGCCAGTACCTGAGGGTATTAAAACAAAGAATTTATTGTGTTACTCTGCCCTCTGCTTTTCATTGCTAATTGTATCAAATCTCTCCATTTGGATTCAAGATGTACCTGCACTAATCCTGGACTGAACTTGGCAATGACTATTTAAAATCAGTTTCAAAAACACATATA
>PVIC010010794.1:10359-42800 GCA_004025085.1 Thryonomys swinderianus
GGACCTGAGTTCAATCCCCGGTTACCACATATAATGCTGGGCGTGGTGGCTCACGCCTGTAATCCCAGCACTCGGGAGGCAGAGACAGGAGGATTGCTGAGTTCGCGGCGGCTTGCCTGGGCACCATAGTGAGCTCAGGGCCAGCCTGAACTACAAAGCGAGACCCTGTCTCCAAAAAGCAAAAAAAAAAAAAAAAAAACACATATAATAGTAATCATAAATACCAACTTAAGAACAAAAATAAAAGTGTTACTATGTTCCTAATAAAAAGTAACAGGACATGTTTGTTATAAAGTCAAACTGCAATGCATTTTCATAAACTGTATTACTGAGCACAGTACATAAAAGGAGATGCATACATGGACCCTACGCTAAATGGATCTGTCAGTGAAACAAATGCCCCAGCGCTTCTCAAACTGTGCACTTTAGAGCACTGGGGTGAGCTCTCAAGGCATCACTGGGATTTTTAAAACTTGAAAAAGCAGAGCACCACCTGGGAGACCACAGGGGTTACTAGCTCCCAGTAGTTCGGAGTGTCAGCATCAGGCTAAACTATAAACCTTCAGCTCATGTTACCACTCACAAAACTGGAATTTAATCACTGATGTGATGAATGGAAGTATCAGCTGAAGGGGGATGTGAAATGGGAAGTGAGGGCAATGTTGTCTGATCCATTTCCAAGGGTTATGAAGGTGCACAGTACTCATCGGGAGCACGTAGTCCATTAATGAGTAGTCCTAGTAACTTACTAGCTAAATGAAAATATTTTTTATTTCAACCTATATAAGTGTTTCAAACAAGTATGATCATCAGAACACAACTGCACCTTAAACTGTTCGAACCCAACTGTTTCACAAGAAGAACTATTAAATCTTTTCCCTATTTTCTAGAGGTACCATAGAAAAAATTACTGAGAGACAAAAGGCTCTACTAACTCATGAAATCTGGAAACTCCATTATATGAGCTACAGAAAAACAACATATTTCATATAGGTCGAGATTAGAAAACAAAATTCATCATTCACCAAGAAGTATAGTAGGAGATTGGCTGGAGGCCCACTGAGAGAAGATTATTGTTAAAGAAAAGATGCTCAACAAATGAGAGTTGAATTAGAGTGTGAAAACAAAACTTTTGGAAAATACTCCATTCCTTAATGGATCTTGAAAACATAATACTAAGTGCAATATGTCAGACATACAAAGTTAAAATTCACATTTTAGTTTAATTAAATTCACATTTAGTTCTCCAATATGACAGACCTGATATAAAAAGCAAAATTAAAGAGAGATATGGAGAACCAGAGAAGCAGACTACATAGAGATGGGCAGGGGGTCTAGAGAAGGGAGAAGGGAAGGGAGAGACATGCAAGGGGAGCAAAAATGACCAAGGACAGTATGCGTATGGACCAGTCCCTAACTGAATGTAATTACAGTGTAACACAAACATACTTGCAAAACAATTTTTTAAATAAGAGCACCTGCAGTGTGGGTCTCACTTCATGGGGACCAAGAAAGAAAAGACACTCTGAACTGTAAAACTCTGCATGGAGGATGAGCAGGGGAAAATAAAGGCTGGGGAAAGAGATGGTCCATGATAATCTGTGGAAATGCCAGAAGTTCAAGGAAAATTCCTGTCTTCTACCACTTTGTTAAGATTTTTTAAATTTTCCACCTAAGCATTTCCTATTATAACTAATTCTAAAACTCACTTCGTGGTCTTAACAAAAAAAAAAAATCTACCTTATCCAGGAGTGGTGGCTCACGCCTGTAATCCCAGCACTCAAGAGGCAGAGGCAGGGGGATTGCTGAGATCGAGGCTTGCCTGGACTACACAGTGAACTCAGGGTCAGCCTGAACTACAAAGAGAGACCCGTCTCAAAAAGAAATCTACCTTTTACCTTTTTTTTATTGAAATATATAAATATACTTTAAAATCCTCATCACCTTTATTGGCAATTCAACTCCCCTGATAACTTTTTACATAATTCCAATATAATCTCATTGGCCTCTGTGTGTGTGTGTGTGTGTGTGTGTGTGTGTCTGTGTTGAATAATACAAAGGTCTTGACTTATCAGTGCTACTTTCAGAGGTTTGACACAGGTCTCCACTGAGTTTCCGTGCTACACCAAGGCCCCCCTTGCGGCAACAGCTCAGTTCCCCATTTTGGTTCACCTTCCTCCACTTCTGCACCCACTAGCCACGTGGTGTAATGGGCTCCCCGCTCCCTCCCCTCCTCCATGGCTTTGCGTCCAGCTTGAGCCCCAAACAGGCTTTTATCAACCTGAGCCTGAAAGATTTCCATAACTCCTCTGCTTTCGTCCAGTCGTTAGCTTCTAAAACTCCCCTCTACCAAACTTCAGAAACTTCAGAAAAATCCTTTGGCTGCCTCACTGCCCCTGCAGCCTGCAGAAAGTGCTCAGTAACCAAGGGGATCACATGAAATGACTTTATTTTTAGGCAAGGAGAAAATGGAAGTAGGCTGAGATGTACCCATAGCAAACTGCTTTTCCTCATTTAAAGTTTGCACCTTGGAAGCCGGCAGCAACTCAGGTTCAAATGCTAGCATCACCACTTATTAACTGAGTCTCCTTAGGAAAGGCACAGAACTTTCCTGATTCCCAGTGTCCTTATCTACAAGACACCTTAAATACCTAGGGGCATAAATTCAATAGAAGGGACTGGCAGGTGGGATAGACACACACGGCCTTATTTACCTCCTTTGCTCTCAGATTATTTATACTTTCGGTTGTGTTAATTGGTAATCAATTAAACACTTAAATTATCAGTATGGATTACGTGATGGTCATGAAAGAAAAATGTGGAAATACTTTAAAATGCAAATCAGGCAGTTTAGTTTTATTCACTTTACAAGCAGGATCTAATTCTTCAGGGACATGCTTCCATCCTTCACCAATACTATGTGCAATAATTTTAAGCAGGTGCTAAGCAAGCGAACCAGGCTGATTTAGACAGTGCTCCTTGCCTCTAAGCTCTCTCTTCTCTCATGTGCATCTGCACAGTTTATGATGAGGGGACGGAGGTCAGTGGTAGGCAGGGGACGTATTAGGGACACCCCTGGTGGAGTCTCAAGGATTATATTCTCACCCAAGTTTTCTTTCCACTCGGCAATTCCCAAACGACTCTGATTCTGCACCTCATAATTCTGTCAAGACAACTTCTAAAATCATAAGTTTACCAAGCAATTGCCCTACAGCCTTTATTTAAAAGAGGGACTTCAGGAGAAGTGGGTTGTTCCTCACTCTAAACTTGAGTAGGAGCAAACCACCGCACTGCACATGAGGAACTCCCAGCTGAAAGCCCACCTCCATGAGGGACCCTGGCTCATGTGCTCCGAAAGGTGTGGGCTGAGCTCAGCAAACCCTTCAACCTCATTTCCAATCAGACATTCTGGTTCCAGGGTAAGAGCAGCTTGTCTTGGTGGTAAGTACAGCACCAGGCCACACAAAAGCATGAGAAGCATCACCCTCTCAGAAGGACCCGGGGGCCATAGTGCTGTGAGCACTGAAAAAGGGGCGGCGCAGAGAGCCATGACTAGGATGAAGCTTGAATGGAGTACACGGGTCCACTGGTGCTCTCAGTCTCGGTGCTGAAGTAGGAACTCCACACAACTGCTCAAAGATGTGCCTGTGCATACGTGAAACATTCAGAAAAGAGCCCTTACCTGTCTTAAAGACAACTCTTCTCTACATCAGAGACGCTATTTTCTTTAGACTCTCAGAAATCACGCGAAGCACTGGCGGCGGCAGCTATCCTTCCCTCTACACCGCATGTACATTTTCCTCCTGCCCACCCTCAACAGTGCTTAACTAGCACCAGCATAGACTCAAAGTAAATAGGGACTGGTCCTCACTGTCTAGAAGCTCGGATTATTTTAATATTCTAAGAGTAACCAAGGCAACTAGAGTTTAAGGAACACAATATCGCTGCCAATAAAACTTTCTAATTTGTCCAATTCTATAACACAGTTAGTCTTTAAAACTGAAAAAAATGGTGTCAAGTTTTGTTTTAGTGATACTTGGAGAAATTTTTAGTATCAACTTCCAGGTTTAACATCCAAATCCATACCAATAAAGTCTTCATCAAGCATTTACACACACACACACACACACACACACACAAAACACACGTTTATTTATATACCAGAGATACTGCACATCACTGGGCTCATATTCATAAATAGAATCCAAAGATATTTTCATAGAAATGTTAATGATTTCCATAAAAATCCTCACATACTGCAAGACACTTGCATATAACATTTTAATTAATTACCTATTCACGAAACACTTGGGTACTTGCACACTTCAGCGTGATTAATGCAGCATTAGTGTGAGGACAAAGTAAAGACTCTCATAAAGCTTTCTTCAAGATCCTTAATATCTGCAAAGCACCATGCTCTGCAAATGACTCAGTGATCTGGCAGATAATGCCCCAATCTGTTTTGCACAAGATCTTGCCTCTTCTGCCCCTGCTTGATTTAGGCCAGATGAGTCACATGGGAGACCCTCAGGCTATGAGGAAAGACAAAGCCACAGCCAAAGCATGTGGCACTTTGCAGCCCCCAGAAGCCAATTCAAAAATAAACTCCTGTCTTTCCTTCCTCTTGAACAAATGCTGGGATTGTGGCTGCTATGGGGAAATAACTGAGAGAAGAAAAATCAAAGTTAAAGATGTTCTCTCCCTAACAGTCACTAGTATTTATCTATGCCTAATACATGCCAGTGCTATGCACTCTACACACATTTCCTAGTTCTGCTTCCAAAACTCCTTGGAAGAAATATATGAAAAAAATCCATAATAGCAAGAATCTGAGCCCTAGTCTTTGCAGCTTCAAAGACTTCCCCTTTTCCCTTCTCTCAAGAAAACAAGGGAGAGACTCTACAGCACTATCCTTAGAGGTTTGCGTATTCCTCAATGATGGACCCAACAGTTTTCTACTCTTTCATTCATCCCAAATTTGTTCAAAGAGCTTAGAAAGGAAATGGTGCCCCATATGTGTCTGAAGGGATGAACCAGTGAGTAGAGGCATTAAACAAGGAAAGGAACATCACAGCAATCAAGTGGTTTATTCATTTATCAAAGGTCCCACAGGAGAGATAGAGAAGAGGGTTAAAATTGGTAGACATTGGGCCAGAGATTTATTTAGCCCAGTGGTTCTAGTGCCTGCCTAGTAAGCGTAAGGTACCTGGTTCGATCCCTGGTAACCACATACAACAATACTGGGCACGGTGACGCACACCCACCAGCAATCAGTACCACATACCACAATGCTGGGCATGGTGGCTCATACTTGTAATCCCAGAATTTGGCAGAGGCAGGAGGATTTCTGTGAGTTTGAGGCTTGCCTGGGCTACACAGTGAGCTCAGGGCCAGCCTGAATACAAAGCAAGACCCTGTCTCAAAAAAAAAAAATTGCTAGAATTCACAATTATACCATCTCCTTGATTTTTAGTAATGATCATCAATGGTGTCATGTTTCTCCTATGTTTTGTTTGGTTTTGTTTCTCTGCACAATCTCCCCTTTGGCTGCAGAAGCAAAGATTACCCCTAGTTATATTCAGTCTTGATGAAATTCACTGCCTCCTCCCATTACCAGTGCCAAAATCAAAGTTCCCCCACTCTCCAGTACCAAAATATGAGAACAAAGAGTTGAGAGAAATTGTCCCTTCCCCATTACTTAGGTCCCAGTGCTAATCAGACTTTAACACCATAACTGAAAGATGGCAGCACGTACACACAGCAACTAGTAGCAATCATGTCTTTGTCTAGCAGTGTCAAAGCCCTGTCTGCACTATTCCTGGAGGACCCAAGTGTCTGTATGTTCTTCCAATATAGTTGTTCAGTTCCCATGAATTCTATGAGACCTGAATGCTCTTCAAAATAGGGATTTATCTGCTTAAGGCAGCCAGCACTCATTTATATTGCTTGTAACCAAGAATATGAGTGGCATCTCTGCATGTACATGTGTGTGCATGCATGCGCATACACACACACACAGAGGCCCTGGTATAAACTGTACTACTGTTCAATCATATTAACCAAGACAGAGAGACTTAAGGTTCCCTGACTTAGCCTGACTAAACCTTAGACAGGTTTCCTCCTGATTCTGGTCTCTTGCTTTAGAACCATATTGTTCATTCTTTCTCTGCTCCTTTGAGATATAAATATTATCCAAACTCTTGCCAATTTTGAAACTCAGGAATGTCTTTCTCAAGAGGCATCTCCTTGAAGTTTAATCACCAACAAAGGAAGAGGCCTTGTCTCTCAATCTCCATGGGAGGATGAGTCTCATTTAGAGGGACATCATGTGACAAATTTGAAAACTACCCTTTGCCATGAACATAGAAGAATATTTACTTACTTGTAAGTAAAGCAAATTACCAAACACATTTGACTTATGATGCCCACTCCAGCTCTTAAAAACTCAGTCCCCACTGTTTCATCACAGTAGAGTTTATAACATGTTCCAGTCTCTTTCTCATAAGGCAATAACCTGAATAAAGTCTATCTTCCCTATTTAACTTTGGTAAAATTTTTGCTTTGACATAGTCACTGCCCCTCCCCAAAGAAAGACCATATTCTTCACATCTATTTTCACCAATTTGGACCACACCCTTGCTGTGGTTAATGATAAGTAAGCAGAAGGGATATGCTACTTCCATACAAACATTGCAAGCTAGCCTGTAGCTTGAGAGTCTCTTTTCCCAGGTCTCTCCTCCAAACAAAAGCTCATCTATTATGATTATGTTTTGCAACTAAAATCTCCCCCCCCCAAGGCTCCTGTATTCAGAGATGGGGAATTTGGAAGGCGGTTAGGTTGTGAAGGGTTTAACTTCAATGGTAGATGGGTAGTTTCCTTATCAGAGGTGAGGGAACGAGAAAGTGAAACAAGGGAGTGGGCTGTGGGGTCACGACCTTGGGGCTATATCTTGTCCCTGGCCCCTTCTGCTCTGACTTCACCATATCTGCTTCCTGACTGACATGAAGTGAACACTTCTATTCTTTCACGCCCTCTCTGTCATGATGCTGTGCCTTAGCAGAGACCTATAAAAACAAAACTAATCCTAGACCAAAACTTCTGGAATCATGAGCCAAATAAGCCTTTCCTCTTCTCAGACGACTTCCTCAGGTATCTTGTCACAGCCACGTGAATCTGACCAACACATTCCACTAACTGGTTTTATGCATAAGGACAACAAAAGCTCAGCCACAGCTGGCCTATTTGTGTATTAGCTGAGCAAGAAATACATCTCTGTAGATCTGACCCATTAAGATATGAACATCACTTGTTGCCTCAGCATAATCAGAAATCTTGACTCATAGCTCACTCTTTCTGATTCCTAGCACTGTGCTATGATTTGGATATTAAATGTCCACCAAAAGTCATTATGTTGAAAGCTTGGTCCCAACCTTTTGTGCTATTACAAGGTGATGAGACCTCTAAGAGGCATGACCTAGGAGGAGGAAGATATATAATTGGAAGAATGCTTTTGTGAAAGGGATATTGTAACCCCAACCTATTATTTCCTTTTACTTTCTGGCTACCATAAGGTGAACAGCTTACTTAACCATGCAATAATATGTTGTCTTCCTGTGGGCCCAAACCAGTGAGGTTATCTGACCATGGCTACTCTCCAGAACTATGAGCCAAACCTTTCTTCTTTTTCAGCTAATTACCTCAGGGATTTTGTCACAGTGATGCAAAGCTGTCTAGCACACACTAAAAAGAAAAGTTCTGAAATAAACCAGTTGTTCCTGGATGCTTGGTTTCTACTGGTACTGTTCACAAACCAAGAAGTCACTTCAAGCCTCAGAAGTCTCTCAGGTCAAGAACCTGAAGAAGAACACAGGATAAACTGAAAGGCTTCAAGAACAGCATGTGTGCAAGAGAAACCACCAACAGAGCAAAAAGATAACCTACAATATGGGAAAAAAATTTTATTAGCTGTTCCTTAAACAAAGGATTACTATCTAGACTACATAAAGATCTTAAAAAATCAGAACCCCCAAATTTAAAGACCCATTTCAAAACTGGGCATCTGAAATAACAAACATTTTTCTGGTGAAGAAGTAAAAGCAGCAAAGAAACATAGGAAAAATGTTCAGCATCACTGATCATTCAAGAGATACAGATGAAGAAAACACTGAGTGAGGTACCATCTCACTAAAAAAAAAAGACTGCTGCTGAGAACTCCACCAATAACAAATGCTGGCAGGGCTTCAGGGAGAAAGGAACCTTTCTCCACTGTTGTGGGAATGTAGATTGGTACAACCACTGTGGAAATCATCATGGAAATTCCTCAAAAAAGTAGAATTAGAGGGGCCAGAGATTTAGCTGAGTGGTTCTGACGCCTATCTAGCAAGCACAAAATCCTGAGTTTGATTCCCAATAACCACATACAACAATACCAGGTGTGGTGACTCACACCCACCAGCAATCAGTACCACACACCACAGTGCTGGGCATGGTGGCGCATGCCTGTAATTCCAGCACTTGGGAGGCAGAGGCAGGAGGATTGCGGAGTTCATAGCTTGCCTGGGCTACAGAGTGAGCTCAGGGCCAGTCTGAACAACAAAGCAAAACCCTGTCTCAAAAAAAAAAAAAAAAAAAAAAAGATAAATTTGAGACATTTATAGTTATATGGATGTACCTTGAGGCCATATTCATAAGTGAAATAAATAGGACACGCATGTGTAAATACCCTATCATTTCTCAAGTATGAGAAACTAAAGTATAAATGAGGTCCAAAATATAAATTGTATTGTGAAATATGAAGAAAATCTTAAAAGAGGAAGGGGAACAGGGTGGGTGAAAGGGAAAGCAAAAAAGGGAAAGAAAAAGTCTGAAGGTAAAAAGGAAAAAATGGAAACAAAGTTTATGTACATAGGAGGGATGGAAAGGCTGAAGGGAGGGCAGGAGAATGGGAAAAATAAGAATCAAGATATATCACATACATGTACAAATTATGAATGATGAATGTTGTCATAATGTATACTTAAAATGTACCAATAAATTCAATTTAAAAAAAACACTACGTGTGCTGCACTGAGAGAGATGCGCTGGGAGGAACAAGGGCCCGACTGAGTCCTCTCGGCAGTCCTGGGTGACGTCTCCAGGAAGCTTCTGTCTAGAGGACTTCAGAGTACTCTGCTCGCATTCCTCCAAAAAAAATTTGGAGAAAATGTACCCCCATATGTATTTTTAAATTGTCACCCAAAATTTTCATCATAAGTTCAGATGAAACGTTCTCATTAATAGAGGTATGAAATATTGAATGTTTTATAAGACAAAATAAGTTGAGGACTGACTTTAGCTGAAATCAATATTTCATAACCTGCTTTGATAAAATAGGTTTTAACTATCTTATTGAAGAACTTTGCTGAATCATAAAGTAACTGCATGAAATATGTATTTGTGGTTCTATCTAATGTATCTTTAAAATTTTGTTAGCTCTGGAAAACATGGCTATGATTTTTTAAAGAATCTTACTACTGGGCGGGAGGGTTAGCTCAGTGGTTCCGGTGCCTGCCTCACAAGCGCAAGGTCCTGAGTTTGATCCCCAGTAACCACATACAATGCTGGGCGTGGAGACTCATGCCCACCAGCAATCAACCAGCAATCAGCACCACATACCACAGTGCCGGGCGTGGTGGCTCACGCCTGTAATCCCAGCACTCAGGAGGCAGAGGCAGGAGGATTGCTGAGTTCGAGGCTTGCCTGGACTACATAGTGAGCTCAGAGCCAGCCTGAACTACAAAGCGAGACCCTGTCTCAAAAAAAAAAAGAATCTTACTACTAATCATCTTCGCAAGGCCAAGCTTCATTCTTACCAGAATTATATCCAAAATCAGAGGACAAAAAGCCCACATTTCTCCTCTAAAATTAGCATTAAAGTTAATAAAGCCCACCTCCAAACTAATATTTTTAATCATTCTTTCTTCAATGCATGGGAAACTTCTAGCCTTGGTACAAAGGTACACGTTCTTGTTTGGTAAAGTAAGAGAAGAAACATACTAACCACATTCTTCCTCAGGCAGTTTGGGAAGAGAAAACATGGAAGTTGTGAATCTTAAAAGCAGCACATTCTTAACACTCCATATCCTCTTAAACCTACCCATATTTGAGTACCCCTATTGGAAGAAGGTCCTGTATGCACATAAACACGTTTGGCATACACATGACAAAGAAGTAAATGAAAAGGTTATTTCCTGGGTGCTTTCTGGACTTACAGGAAACCCCAACCCCACTTGAAGTGATTCTTCCCCAGGAGTATGTGACAAGGTCCCTCAGCCCCTGACTGAAGCACAAGGCAGAGCTCCTGGAGTTCCCCTGAACTTGAGAAGTGTGTTTCCCAGGACTCATGTCATCCATCTCAGAATGCAAACAAGGCCATAAACTGCTTCCCCAGCCTTATACATATTTAAGAACTCATGGGCGATATATCTAAACTCATCTACTAAAAAACTCCTGCTAGCAACTACACTTTTGAATAAAGAACTGTCAGCAATGAAAGATTCAGAACTTCTGCCAGAAAGAATTTACTACAAGTGAAGCATCTAAGTACCTGATTTCATGCAGTAGTGGTGTAATAATGGTCTATTTCCATGCTATAGGGGGAAAAGTTTCTTTATTAAGCTGTGAATACATTAAATATTAATGTAAATATCATTCATTATAAACTAATCCTAAGCTATTAATCTGATAGCATTTTCTAAACAGGGCACTACAGTCCTCATACCACTGACTAAAGCACCAAGGAAAATACTGTACACTGTCTGGTGTAAAGACAAAAATCTATCTCAGATTTATACCCCAGAATGTATTGAAATGACACTGAAAACAAGTATTGTATTATGTGCCCATTGCCCCAGGAATGCAACTCCACATCCAAAAGAGCAACTCTATAAAATCAGATACTTTCATCTTTTCTGGAAAATTGGTGACTATAATGATTCCAGTCTTTTCAGAAATTTGGAGTCCCATCCAAAAATAAGAATTTTTTAGATGTTGCATCAGATTATTTGGGAATTTCCTTATTTTGCATAATTTAGTAGCCATGATAATTCAGTCATTCATTTCTCTGGGGAAGGGGAGGATAGAATAATAATTTTAAAAACAAGCATTATTGTCTATATGGAAAAACACAATAACCAAACAAGGTGGACCATCAATATACCAAACATGAACTAAACAACATAATTCAAACACAAAACATGATAAAGAACTTCTAGGCAATACGAAATGTGTTATCTTTCATCCTAACCATGGTAAATGTTTAATGGACCGGGACCTCTGAACCACAATCAGCTTCGATCTGACAGTTAAAACATACAATCCAATAATTGTAGATCTAATAGAATTCCTCACACCACATTGCATCACATTTTCTATTTTATGATCCTCTTGAGTTCCTTTAAGTATTGTCTCTTGTGCTTTCTTACACTTAACTCTCTTCTGACCTTCTGGACTAGTTAAGAACATTCACATAGGTATTTCTCCAGCATCTCCAGACCTAAATGGCTGAAATACTTTTCCTTATTTTCTTTTCTTCCAGTATTCAGCAGCCCTCTCACGTACCTATTTACTCTGCTGGGAACCCTCCTCAGTTCTTTCATTTTTGTACCCTTATCCAGAGACATAACAGGCACTCCGGGATTCTCATATATTCAACCTTCTCTTTCATACAAGACTTTTCAGACTGTTCTGTTATCCCTATTTACATTACTCAGCAAACCTGCAGGTGTGTTGAGTAATGGCGGTCCCTTTCCTGCCGATAGCCTTCTCAGGTCCTTGTACTTCCCTACTGATTTCCAGATTTTCTGACAGGAACTTTCTTATACTCTTCCATGCTTCCAGTTTAACACCACTTACTTTCTTCTTTTACCCCAGACGTGTATTTGTTGCTTTTATCAACTTTCTTTTTAGACATTTCTCTAAGCTTGATGCGGAAAGGGAAGATTTCAGAATATGCTGTCTTCATCGATCATGACTAAACATTTCTCATGATTTTGACAAAAGCTTCTTATTATCCTCCTCTCTCGCAGGTTTTCAAGTCACAGTGTGACTAGTGATGCCTTTAGAGGCTCTCCTGGGCCTGATCGTTGATTTTGGCCTTCTTCTTTTACCTAAAGGGAAATAAAATATTTTCCAAGCGCCTCCACTAAGCAAAAAGCAAAAGGACCCTGTGGTAAAGATCCCAGCAGCAACTACAGCTGCATGTCCTTTCCCATTTTTATCCTAGTGCATCTCTGCTCCAACCCTGCCCTCCACCCCTCCCAGCTACTCAGAGAATCCATGTTAATTTCACACTTCTTGCCCTTGTTAAAGCTACTCATTTCATTTCCATGTCCCACTCACTCATCAGGATCCAGATAAGATCCTACTATCTCTTCTAAGAAACCTATCATATGTTACTAGCACGTCTTTAACTGAGTTTACATAAGACACAGGCTGAGCATCCCCAATTAAAAACAAATCTGAAACTTCAGGCACCAACATGGACATACGTGACTTTACATAACACCACATAATCAGAATCCAGGTACATTATATACTGTTTGTACAAGGTGTATGAAAAACATAAATAAATTCATATTTAGACTTGGGTCATATCCCTGAGATATTCAATTATGTATATGCAAATATTCTAAGATTTTGAAACATCTGCAACTCTTCTAGTCCAAGCGTTTCTGGTAAGGGATGCTCAGTCTGTATGACTCGTATCCCTCTTGGTCTACTCGTAGCTCATTCTGCCTTAGTGCATCAGAATCCCTAACTAGGTCATAACATCTCTAAGGCAAAAGTTATTATTTCTTTCCATATTTCAAGTACTACCCAGCATGATGCCAGCATACAACAGGCACTCCACAACTTTTTTTAAAAAGAGATTCCCCTTACTCCAATACCTAGAAATGTTGTTTGGCAAATATTCATGAAACTAAATTCAAGGAATCAAATAATTAAGCTTCAGGGACATGAAGAGAACTGAACCAGGATTTACTAGTCTAGCTTTAGACTGAGGATAAGAAAACTTCCTCTTCTTAAAATTCTGAATGTGTGAGCCCGGAGTGCCACCTCCCTGTCGGAGAAACACCTGCAACAGCCTGGCCCTGGGGGTTCTGCTCCTGACTGCGGCCTCTCCAGGTATTTACCTGCAGTGTAATGGCATGTCCATCTGCCCTGCCACATTACACACCTTCTGGGAACAGATAATAAATACGAGTGTGTTAACTAAATAAATGCTTAAATACCACCACTTCCCTTATTTTTCCTCAGAATAGCCCTGAGCTACAAGGAAAGCTGTTGTTATTCTTTTTCTAATAGGTAAACCAGAGTAAATGGAAATTAAATGAACTCACAGTGTCAGGAGAAAGGAATCTGGTAGCAGAATTGAAGCCTTCTTAAAATCAATTGCCAGCTCTCTAGACACTTCTGTGCAACATCAAGTGCCTGTGGTCAGCAAACTAAGAATAAGACAACTTGGATCTTGTTACCTATAGGAAATAACCCTCACAATAGCAAAATGAGTAAAACTGGCCTTAAACACTCCACAGAGCTCTATTTTATTCTTTTATTCAAAGAGCTTCCCAAACATGACTGATAAAAACAGAATAGTCAATCGCATAATGATCAGTACAACACAATGACTTCTAGGTACCCAGAGATATCATATGAAGATAACTCTTCAGGACTGTAACTAGCACTGACTATCACCACATTAGGTGTATATTAATATCTAACATTTTCAGCATTTTTCATTACTTACAATGTGCCCTTCTATAAACAAAATGCTACTAAGAGAACCTCATATAGCTATACAAATGAAGTTACTTTGTTGTTATTATTACTCATTTTACCACTATTTATTGTTTCCTCTGTATCAGGCAGATTTCTAAGAACTAGATAAGTTCTCTCAATTAATCCTGAGAAAAATATTATCAAGTAGATAAGTCACTACCACATTCTTAAAACAGGAGATGAGATCATATGCCCAAAGTCACACAGCATATAAGAGACAGAGCTGAGAAGTCTCATCCAGACCTATCTGGTACCACAATCCTGGACTCTACCCATGGCGGATGCCACTACTCGCTCATGTCCCTAGAGAGAAGTATTTAGTCAGATCCTCTCGGATCTTTGACGTTATTGTCAAATTGAACTACCCAAAGTTACTGCTTTTGTAGATTAAACAGTTTAAATTAACCAAGAAAACTAGGTAATAACATCTGCAGCTTTTGGAGCCAATGTATTATTTTATGACTATTTTGTGCATTTATATAAAGGTACCTGCTGAAGTTACTATCACAAACTACAGTACAACCAGTAAGACGTAAACACTAGTCAATCTTTTAAGTAGCTCCCTCATTCTTCTCACACAGTCTGGACATTGAGCATGTAAGAAACACATCAGAAAGACATGACCAGGAACTCTGTTCCTAAGAAAACAGTTTCCAGATCACCTCAAAAGAAAGGTATGAGTGATGATTTGTACACCTGCAATTATTCACTACTACATTCTCTCCATTTCCTTTAAAATGTAAACAAAGAGACTAAGTCATTCCAAGAAAGAAAGAATAAAATGAAGCAAATGTCATCACTGCTCTGTGTGGGAAGAGAGCCTGAAAACCAAGCACATGTGCAAGCCGGCCTCCTGCGTTCCACCTTCACTGACCACTGTCTTTTCTTCCTGCCCAAAAGGAAACCTCCAAGCACCAGTGCTCCCCCCTGCCGTGCTCTTCGTCTGAGCCGCGGCGCCCCCTGCAGCCTGCCTCCGCATACCGGCCCTCTGTGGCCTCAGCAGCTCCCTCTCTCCTGGCTCCACTCTCCGCCCCACAAACGAGCTCAGTGTTCTTGTCAGTGCACATTTGGACAAACCCTTTTCTCTAGATGTCTTTTCCTTCTTTCTCTTTCCTGAAAAAATGATCACCAGACTGATTCCTTCTGCCTATACTTCCTCCCCTTCCACTCGTTCGTCCTTCCTAACGCCCTGGCCCTCACGGCATCCTCTCTGACCTGCCTGGCTCTAATGTCATCTGCCCTCTTCCAGTACTCTGTGCACGACCCACTGATGGCAAACTTTCCGGTTCCTTCCTACCCCAGTGCCTGTTCTCTGCCTCTTCCTGCTCCATCCCAACCCTACTCATACAGAGCCAGCGATCCAGGGTCATCCTGGATGGACCAGCACTTTGACACTGTGCTGAATTGTCTTCTTCACGTGAGACAGCACTTCACCTTCAGGTTTTCCTCAAGTCTCACCTTCTTTGTGGAACTTTCTCTTCTCCTCAGTGCTCCCCAAGAACTCTGTGCGCACCTGTAATGAAGTATGTTCCTCGCTGGCACCCGAAGCTACCTCTTCCAGTACTATGACCCTTCGTTCCTGCCCCTCTCCTCACTGCTTCTTAGAGAAGGGCGGGGCTGCTTCTTCCTCACCACCTGAGACGCCATGGACCAGTGAGCAACCACACCGCTCCCCAGAGGTCTCCAGAGAGGTTTTTTCACTGTGCTGATCCGTCATCTGCTAAGGTTTACATGCAATCCTGCTGAGACCTAAGAGTCCCTTTTAACACTAACAATTCACTATGAAAGACAGGAAAGAATTCTAAAGGCAATTACTACAGAACTTTTTTGCCTTCCTTAAATAAATGTTTACACAACATATACACACGAAGGTTTTTATCCACAAAAAGATCTGTGCACCAAACAAATAAAACAGACTCTCGTGAGAACACCAATCAGTTTTCCAAGTCAGCCAACTGCTTACTGCTGCTTTCTTGACTCCAACTTTACAAGTCCAAAATGATGAATTACCTCATAGGTGCCAGGGCAAACACTTCATTGCTCTCTGAAATGTCAGTGCTGATGTCTATCCATACTCAAGTTTTGCCTCATTTTAAACCAATAGAAATATCTCTTCCTGCCAGCCGACATTTCACATTATAAAAGCCTTACTCCTTTTGTTTTCCAGGATATAATTTGTTTGATGAGCTTCTCCTCATGTATAAACCTCAGAGAATTAAAAATACCTATAGCCTTGATTAAGTGGCAGGAAGGAGAAATGAAGAAATGAATTTCTGAGGAAGATAACAATAAAAATGGAACCTGGAGAAACCATAGCTACAGACTTTTCCAAAGGTAACATTTACTAAATGGCATCAAATACTAAAGTAATAAGAAAGTAAGTTACTGATTAAAGACCTTATTATCTAACTTTAATCCCCATCACAGCCCCACAAGGTCAATGTCATTATCCTCATTTAGCAGATTAATAAGTGGAGGTTCGGAAAGCTTTAGTAATTGCTCCAGGTTACCCAGATAATAAGTGGTGGCTCCTGCCATGGGTTGGAATGACCTGATAGAATTTTCCAAAGGAAAACTGAGCTGCCTGAGAGTTCTCCCTCACCTCCCAGACACGCGGTTTCTGGCCAGGCCCTATTCCCAAAGAGAGCATCAATCCTATACTCTGCTTGCATTCGTGCTATGCACTGTTCTTCGAGCCCTTAATATATTTTTTCACTTAATTACTGAATGAGTTATGAATGAGCAGTACGATGTATCAAGCTTTATGTAATGAATTATGAATAGGGTAGTATCATGCCTACAGATAAAAAAAATAAAGCTCAAGCCCTGAAGTTCAAAACCAAACCTGAACCCTCAGTGGAGCCAACAAACCAACCAAGTTCGCCACACAAGGCAGCTTTCAAAATCAACCCTGCCACAGACCTTGCTGTTGGAATGGCTACTGTTTCCCTGAATCAGCAGGGGCCTGCCAAAGAATAACGCCTGGAACTTCACTCTACCATTCTGAAATTTGATGGTTAAAATTCAAATTTAATCTTACTGGCCTTCTAGATAATCTAAAGCATATCTTCCTGCCATGTCACCTAATTAGATACCTGTGAAGCTTTCCACTCTCAATTTATTGCAGAAATGCCTGGCCATGTTTGCGTTTCCAGGGTTCTCCGTATCCCTTGTCTATCCCGAGGGGTACTGTAAGAAACAGGAGGGTACAGGGAAAAGCACCCGTGCTCTGTAGCCAGACTCCTGGGTCCCAGTCTCAGGGTGCCACTCACTAGGTGCCTCGCAAGTCAGTCACTAAGGCTGTGACTATCTACTCAGCTGTGGAGTGAGGGCGGCAGTCCTGTCTACTTCAGAGCATTTCCAGGACTATTTAATGAGTTAATACCTATAAAACATTTAGATTAATGCCTACTATATAGTAACATGAAGTAAGTATTAGCTAAGCATTTTATAGACTGTCAGATGACTCTATATTGTGGGAAGAGGAGAAAAAAGGAAAATCCTGAGCATAGCTTCCTGGAAGCTTAAGGAAGAATATGCTTAAAGGAGGAATTGTCTCCCTGTGCCTTTCAAAGGTTACGATAAAACCTAGGCTGGTGGATCAGAGATTTAGCTCAGTGGTTCCAGCACCTGCCTCGCAAGCGCAAGGCCCTGAGTTGGATCCCCGGTAACCACATACAATGCTGGGCGTGGAGACTCACGCCCACCAGCCATCACTACCACATACCACAGTGCTGGGCGTGGTGGCTCACACCTGTCATCCCAGCACTCAGGAGGCAGAGGCAGGAGGATTGCTGAGTTCAAGGCTTGCCTGGGCTACATAGTGAGCTGAGGGCCAGCCTGAACTACAAAGTGAGACCCTGTCTCAAAAAAAAAAAAAAAAAAAAAAAACCCCTAGGCTGGCTAAGACGAGGTTTTTGAAAAAGTTTCCATCATTCTATAGCTCGTTCACCCAACAACTCACCATGTTTATGGCTGCTCTGTATTTATTCAGAGAAACATTTTTGGAAGATTAAATGCAATCCCAAATTGCATATTATTTTGACAGAAAAATAGTATGATAAATTGCAGTTCAAGATAAACTAATTGCACTTATGTTGTTAGCCATGGAAACTAGAAATACTTGGTATATACCAGAGTTTTTCTTCTGTTATCAGGTTTTCAAAAAGTAGCTGCCATTCTCAGGCCCAAAAAAATCTTTAAACATTTTAAAGGAAAACTTAGCAGAATAACACGGACATGATTCTTCATTATATAAATTATTCCAACCAAAACTTGCATTAACCTCTGACATCTTCATCCTCCCCCGCTGCTGAATCTAAGGCTAATTAATACCTAGTTAAGCATTCAGCTTTTGCCCTAGAGGCCAGGATAAATTCATCCATGAGGCAATAATACATTTGCCCAATAGTAAATCTCATTGAGAACTGCTTTTTTATTTTATAAAAATTTTGAATAAAACTACAGCAAAGAAAATTTCAAGACTATAAAATAGGGGGAAAGATTATAATGACTCTGTATAGTAATCATTGTTTCTTTTTTTTCCCCAGGTAAATTTTTATAAAACTTTAATTTTCCTTTATAGATGATTTTATATTATTTTTCTCAATCAATACTAATATAAGCATTTTTCCACCTGGTACCTAATTTCACATATATCGTAAACACATGAATTTGACTGCACAGTTTGAAGTTGGTTTTCCATAGCAGTGAATATTAATAGTCCTTCAAATCTTCACAATTTTAAGTCACTTTGTGATGACCATCTTGCAGTATCTATCTTCATATTATTGTCCACCTTCACATTGCTTTCCTAGATTTAATCTCTACAGGTAGAATATCTAAAAGTATCAATATTTACATAGTTCCCAATGTATATTATCCAAGGGTCTCTCAAGGGGTTGCACCAGTTCTGTTGCTACCAGTGGTTCAGATGAGTAATCAATGCCACTAGATCCTGACTTTCTAAATCAAAACATCTTCTTATCACAGGGGTTAGAAAGGAAAATCAGAAATACTTCATTATATCCCTCTTTATTTCCTTCATTACAGAGAGTCTTTTTTTTCTTCTCATGGTTTATTTCCAATTTTCCTTTGTGAGTTACTAACTCATAATCTTTATCCATTTGCCCATTAGGTCCTTCATTTTTCTCATTGATTTGCATGAAGTAATCTCTTTTACTCACAAAATTATTTAATACAATCATAAGAATATTAGAATAATCCTTAACATTTTGCTGATGCTGCATTAAGCCAAATAGTGAAATCACAGTCACCAAATTATGGTAGAAACACCCCATCACTGAGCTGATATTACTTGAGGGACAATTTGGAGGCCCTAAATCTTTATTTTACCTGAAACTTAAATATTTGCTATAATCATAGTTATTTTTTTAAATTAAAACTGTTTTATTTTTCAAAGAGTATAGTTTCAAGGTGGGGATTGTGATACCCCCACCACATCTTTGCTGCCTAGAACTGCTTTTGCTGTTAGGTCTCTTCTGATTACAAACGAACTTTTGGACTGTTTTCTCTAATTCTTTATTGCAATTTCAATTGGGATTGCATCGAATCAACACAGCAGTTTTGGAAGAATGTCCATTTTCCCTATATTGGTTCTTCCTACCCAAGAACAGGGGTATCTTTCCATTTCCCAGTATCCCCTTCGATCTCTTTTTTAAGGGTCCTGTAGTGTTCAGAGTAGAAGTTTTCACTTCCTTTGTTAGATTGATTCCTAGGTATTTCATTTGTTTGGATGCTGTTGTGAAAGGAGGTGTTCATCCAGTTCCTCTCCCCCAATGAATCTGTTGTTTGTGTATAGGAAAGCTATTGATTTTTAGTGTTGATCTTGTATCCAGCTACTCTACTGAATTTGGTTATTATGTCTAGAAGACTTTTGGTGGAGTTTGGGGGTCTTCTATACAGAGTGTCATATCATCTTCAAATAAGAACAATTTAACTTCTTCATTTCCTACCTTTATTTCTTTTATTTCTTCTCTCATCTAATTGCTGTTGCTAAGGCTTCCAGAATTATATTGAACAGGAGTGGTGATAGTGGACATCCTTGGCTTGGTCCTGATTTTAATGCCAGCCAATTAAAGACTGTCTTATTCCTTACCTTGCCCTAACTTTTCAATAAATTTTTGAAACAATTTAGTTGAATGTGAATAAAACTGATGATTCTGGCATTTTTTAAATTATGCTTACACTGAATCTCAAAATACCTGGCCTTTCTAATCTTAACATTATTATTAATCACCTTTATTCACTGAAAAATCACTAAGTACCAAATAATGTTTTATTTTACACAAATGGCCTCATTTTACTCTCACAACAAAACTTCAAT
This sequence comes from Thryonomys swinderianus, assembly GCA_004025085.1. NCBI lineage: Eukaryota > Metazoa > Chordata > Mammalia > Rodentia > Thryonomyidae > Thryonomys > Thryonomys swinderianus. Next base: position 30,525 of record PVIC010010794.1, read on the forward strand.
CTGGGTATTAGCTCCCCCCCACACCTTTTTTGACACAGGGTCTCACTTTGTAGTTCAAGCTGGCCCTCAGCTCACTATGTAGCCCAGACAAGCCTAGAATTCAGCAATCCTCATGCCTCTGCCTCCCGAGTGCTGGGGTGACAGGCATGAGCCACCACACCCGGCACTGTGGTATGTGGTATTGATGGCTGGTGGGCGTGAGTCACCACACCCAGCATTGTATGTGGTTACCGGGATCAAACTCAGGGCCGTGTGCTTGCAAGGCAGGTGCTGGAACCACTGTGCTAAATCTCCAGCCCAGCTTCCCCCCCTTTTCAGGTGTGAAAACATGAACTTAGAATGGTTAATTAAAGCCACTAAGCACGTGAGAGGGTAAACACAAAGTTAGGGTCTGTGTCTCACACCAATCTTACTTTAATATAGCTCTTACCATGTTATATACCATTAACACTGAGTAAAAGAAATCTAGAACACAGTTTAGCAAGTTCGTGTATTCATATTCCCCAACTAATACTTCATTGTATCATTGATTACATTTTTAACACAACTTGTTAAAATTTAAGACATAATGTTGTCTTACTGGTAGCTTTAATTGCAGATGACATTTGTGTAAACAATAAAATTCACCAATTAAAAACTTTGCTTCTTTTGAATTATTTGTATATAAAATATTAGGTTGTTCCAGATGAACTTGACCTTGAAATTGACCCAACTACCACATCTTCTAAGCACATTTAGAGGAAATTCAACCTACATCCTGTCCAAAAAGGAGAAAGATAGGTGAAAGACCCCAAGGCAACTCATGAGGAGATCTCTGAGTGGGAACCCTCCCCTAGGGAATATTCCCAGTATCCAACAGACGTAACAGGCTGCTTTCCACATTTGGTCCTCACACTGATTTCTCTTGATTGAATCAGTGCTTCTGAGTTCTACATCATCCCCCTGTGTGCTCTAATCCATAACAACGCAAAGCCTCATCAAAGCAGTATCGTAGGCCATGGTGGAGAATATGACGATGGACAAGATAAGCACTGACCTCTCCCAATTCCTAGAGCATTACAATTTAGAGGGTGGAGATCTATATGTGTGTCTACAATGCTCACACTTGACAGGGACAAGAATAGAGTAAGATGTGTACAAATCACCAAATAAAGGCAGGACAAGATAAAAATCTTAAATTGGATGAGGTTTCGTATGAAGGTAAGAGCATTTGAATGAAAGAATTAAGAAAAGCCCTGGGATAAAATAGTATTTCAGGAGCCAATGAAAATAACCAATAATTTAATGGATAAAGCACTAGTCAGTTCCACAGTGCTACAATGAAATACCACTTGACTCAGAGGTTAGGGAATTTAAAATCCTAGACAAGCAGTTTCATTTGTTTGGCCTCTAGTGAGGGATATAGATGGCTACATATCACGGTGGGATCACATTTCAGACCAGTCATATCTCCAACATGAGCAGAAAAAGTGACAGAGATAAAATTTCATAATCCCCTTCAACAGCATACTTTCAAAGACCAGGGCCTCCCACCATGCCACGCATCTATGGTAAATACACATGTACACGAAGTCTACCAAAAAATGTATGCAAACTTGAGAAAAATAAAAAGTGGTATATACATTTTAATACCAACTTTATTAAAATATCATGGAAGTCATACAAGTTATCTTTGGCCTGTACAATTACAAGAGATGCTCAAAATGGTGGCCTTTGCCACTCAGACATTTATTAGAACAGTGAATTGCTGCTTGGGTAACCTTGCTCATTGAGACTGTTGAACATGCATTTTCAATTGCTTCTCTAAATATGGTATAGTTATTTTCTGCAATATATGACACCTTCTAGGGTCCCTCATATGAGGGTAACACCTCATATGAGGGTAACATCCTGAAGTGTGTATACATCTTTGGCAGGCTCTGTACACCTTTTCCCTTTATAACTTTCATTGACTCCTGAAATACATTATCTCTCAGAGTTTTTGCCACTTCCTCCATTAAAATGCTCTTTCCTTTGTATGAACCCCAGATACTTTTGGGCATTGATTTAAGTCGTTTATCTTGTCTTGCCTTTATTTGGTGATTGATACATACCTTACTTTACTCACATCCAAATAGCTCCCAGTACCACCACCCCAGTGATCAAATTTTTACACATGTGTGGAGACACCCAAAAGCCAGAACATAGCAAAAGAGGAAAGAGATGGAAGTCTTTCAATGAAAGCAACCAGTATGATTTAAACTGAGAAGAGAAAAGCACAGCGCATGTTTGGAGGATGGTAGGCAGCTGAGTTAGTTTACAGCACAGAGTTGACATATGACTGGATATAGAGAGCAGCACTAAGTCACGGATGATCTTTACTGCCAAAGAGGCATGCTTTAGAGATTTAATTCAGAAAAGACACAGGAGGTTTTGGAGCAAGAGAGCAACAGGATCAGAACTGCACACTACAACTGGAACAGATTGCATAAGGAATCATAGAGCATACAGAGTAGACTAAGGAACATAAACAAAGAGGAAAAGGTTAGAAGTACACTATAGGAGCTCAGTTAGAAATGGCAAGGGTCTGAGGTAGGCAGTGGCAATGATTGCAAAAAGGAGGTAGGAGCGACACTTTCAATCATAGGATCTCACTGAAGTGCAGCTGCCTGTATGGAGAGGAAAAGGAAGAGCCCAGTAAACCCTACATCTTGATGTCTAAGAGACAGAAAGTTAAGTATTCAAGAATAGATTTTTTTTAGAGAAAATTGATGATTAGATACATTTTGAATAAGATGATTGCTATGTGTTGTTACACCTCTCAAAAAGAAAAAAAAACATATGTTGGAGTCCTACCACCAGTACTTTCTTTAGAAATAAAGTCACTTTGCAGATGTAGTTAGTCAAGAGCAAAATGGATTGGTGCAGGCTTTTACTACAATATGAATAATATTCTAATAAGAAGAGCACGGATCATAGGGCAGGGAGGTCATCTACAGGCACAAACACACAGAGGAAGACCATGCACAGCCTGGAACACCAAAGACTGCTGGCAAACATCACACTCTACAAGAGGAAGAAGAGGCCTTCCCTGCAGAAGGATCATACCCTGCCAACACTTTAATTTGGGATTTCTGGCTCCAGAGCTATAAGGCAACAGCCAGAGAAAAACTCTACAGTGTTCTTTGTTTTAGTTTGGTTTGAGTTTTTTTGAGACACCATTTCGCTTTGCAGTTCAGGCTGGCCCTGAGCTCACTGTGTAGCCCAGGCAAGCCTCGAACTCATCAATCCTTCTGCCTCTGCCTCTTGAGTGCTGGGATTACAGGCATGAGCCACCACACGTGGTGATATATGGTGCTGATTGCTGGTGGGCGTGAGTCACCACACCTAGTATTGTTGTATGTGGTTACCTGGGATCAAATCAGGGCCCTTGTGCTTGCTAGGCAGGTGCTGGAACCACTGAGCTAAATCTCCAGCCCCTCTACAATGTTTTTTTTAAAAAAACATTTGTTGGATTATATTTTCTACTTACAGAAAAGTCACCTATAGTCTTTCCACCTGAGAATAAACACTGATGATGCTGGATACATATCCACCAAAACTTGGTGTCTGTTTGTGTGTGTGTGTGTGTGTGTGTGTGTGTACATATGCATGTGCATGATTTTCAAATGAAACTTACACTGTTCATACAGGCAGTCTTTCCCAAGCAGAGTGCCTAGTATTATATCATATGGATGTCCCACAGTTTAATCAAATCCCTATTGATAGGCATATTTGCTGTCTATGAGGCATCTATTTAGAAATGTGTTCAATCCACTGTGCTGAAAGGAAATGGTCATGATTTGCTATCCACATTTTCTTGATCAAGTCCTTAAGAGTATAGATATATGTGTTAAATCCATCCACATGTAAAGTTTAACACATTTATACCTTTTACTTAGATCCTTTTTCAAACAAGAATGTAGAATCAGTGTTCCTAAAAGTTTCCCACATCAGCATCTACTCCATGGCAACGTGAAAATAGAAAGTTGAGGTGGCTTGCCCAAAAATTACAGGAGTGTCAAAGGTTCAAGTAAGACAGAAATAAAATAAAATTGGAAATATAAATAAAATAGATGGAAATGACATGGAAATCATTTTTAAATTGATGTAGACTTTTCTCTCAAGCAGCTAGATAAAATAAGCACCTGGAGACTGGAAGATAAATAGATAATCTACTGCTGTTTAACTAACTTTGAAAACCACTTTATATAAAAAATGGGATAAAAAAAGATAGGATATACAGTAATGGCCCTCCACCAGATGCTTGAGAGTTCCTCCTTGTTCCTGACACCAGTATACAGCTAACAAAACTCATAGCTTTGACCAGGGCCTTATAACTCAGTAAGGGACAAGGTTAATATTTATACTAATTTGAGATATGCCTTCTTAATAAAAAGGGTAAAATTAATAAGACAAACCATCCTTCGAAATCAGATGACATTAGATATTGTAACTATAACCCAAAGGGTTACTTGTGCAATTGTAAAAGCTAAATGTTATGTATAATCCCTGGTCCATCCACTAATATTTCAACTTATGTTCAGGACATCAAACGACAGTTGATGCCATGTCAGATTTTACAACACTGTGGAACTCCTTATCCACAGTGGCTACTATGGGTTTATCCTGGTAAAAACAATTACTGGTTATATTCATAGCAATCTTGTTAGATTTAACTGTTCTGTCCATGTGCTCTTATATGCCTTCTTTCATCTCCTCCAGACTCAAGGCTGTACACCTACCTAACAACACATGGAGTTTATCAAGGGCCTTTAGATAGACCCTCTGTGGAGTGACCCTTTCCAGCCTGAAGAAGTTAGATCGGTCTTCACCTGTTGCCCCCCATGGCAGTGTGGGTACCCCTTCAGAGGGGGGAATAGTATAGTTAGAAAAGCTACCTAGACATTTGGTTGGTAGATAGATAGGACTGGCCCTCAGAAGCAGACAATTTGTAGGTTAGCATTGCCAGAGAAAAAAGCTGTCCCACCCATGTAGGATAAATAGCTGTGACAGATAGTCCAAAGAGGCAGCCACATATTCTAAAGAAGGCACCATCCTCTTGGGGTGGAGGGCTGAGACTTTAACCCACCTCTTCAGAAAGAGTCTGAGTCAAAAATTCCTGTTCAATTGTTACTAACTTGATTTCTCATTGGATCCCCATTTAATCAATGTTACCTGAGTTATTATACTTGTAATCTTATTGGTTGATCATGGCTTTGTCTATTTTGTATGGCTTTTCATTGTACCAATGTTACTAGTTGATTGTAATTTTGCCCCACTTCAGACCCGCCTCACCTTGCAGCTTTGCTCCATAAAAGCCCTCTAAAAAGTAAAGCAGGTAGGCTACCTGCTTTTCCAGGTCCCTCCTTCTGCCTCTCTTAGGCAGAAGCTTTCTTTCTCAATAAAATTTTCCTACTAAAAAAAAAAAACTTTAAATATCACATCAAAATTCTGTCATTAGTCTTACTCTCACTAAGGAAGCTAACTGTTCTCAGATAACTAGTTGTCCTCAGGCAACATCTTATTTTTCATGGAACGGAGTCGTTCTAGGACATCCTAAGAAAAAGATATAATAAATTATAAATATAAGTAATTTTCAGCCACTGATGAATAGTTTTGTAATTCTTCATGGAAGTTCTCCACATTCTTCATATCTCTATACTTATAAAATATAACACTGTACTTTGCAGTCTATCATGAGTGTCATACAAAGTGGCCTTGGTAGAGAAAGTTTGAGTAACTTTTTAAAATATCATACATTTTCTTTAGTTGATTCAAATAAAATGCTCACATTTTAAAAATAAGATGACAAGGCTGACATTAAGTTCCTCTATTTTATAACTAGTGCCCTGAGTCATGTGGTAGCTTGGGGACACACAGCTTGTCTTTTCTCACTTAGAGAAAGTACAATTCTTATAGTAAATGTAAGTCACTTTAACATATGGTTTCTTTCCCCAGTACAAGAAAATGGGAAGTACTCTATCAGAGCTATAAAAAAAAAAGAAGAAAAGAGCTATTAAAAGGAAGTACTTTTTTAAAATGACCATGAACTACTCTCATAATCAAAAAGTAAACTTTCATTTTGTATCCTTGGATATATAGCACAATCAAGCAGGTATTAAGAGTCCACCATGATCTAAAAATTACTTTGAATAGTTTTATACTGTAACAGAAATGTTATTTTCAGTACTCCAGACCCAGGATCATCAATAATTGGCATTCTAATTGGAAAGTCATCAGGACCTGTTATTTAAAAGATTTATCAATTTCCTGCCACACCTAGTTTGTTTCCCTGTCTTTCAGCTACACTGTTTCCTGCTCCAGTTTCTAAACTGAAGAGCACATGTTATCACAAAAGGGAAATTTTCTCAGTGAACTAAAGTTTGCCTCTTTATGGTCCCAGTTATCTTTTTTTTTTTTGGCATTTAATAAGGACAGTGTGTTTTCCTAGTCTTCTCATCTCATACAAATACATAGCATATTTTGTCATTTCAGGCATGTTTCACTTCCTAGCCACTGTGTGTCTCCTAGTTTTAAACGTACATGTACATGGCATGATACACCTATTCCTGGCTTAATGTTCACACCTAACCCTATGAGGCATTTCAAATCTGCAGCCCTGTGGAGTAGCCTGGATTTTTTTCCATTCCTGTTCTTATAAGAAACATTACTTAAAGAAACAATCTAGTTTTCATGGGTCCATCTACTTAGATAATTTTCTAATTTATTTGAACTTTCCAAAGTTGACTTTCTTGGAATTCATTTTCTTGAGATTGCTGTTTTCACTTACTTGGCAGTCTTGTTTTGCTTTTCTCCTGGGCTAGCATGAGGGCAGTGAGAACCAGGGTCAGGCAGTAATGAGAAGGCTCAGACATCATCTCTGTGACATGATTTATACCTGTATCTTGACGAAACCCAAATATGTGCCAGGAGAATCTATCAGAAGTCTGTGCCCAAGTTCTTTGAACATCAAGGTTTTCCAATATTTTCTGGATTTATTTAACTTAAACGTCGTACTTTTCAAAGTAATTTTATTTACAAGCAGTTTCAGAATCACATCTAGTCTATAGAGTCCATAGATTGAAATCTTTTTATACCTAAATATTTGGCAATGACCACATATGAAAGAACCTGAAATATGGAGAATCCCCCACTGTGATCCCTGTCCCCTAGGTTTGACCCCTAATTCTGATTGGAATCTTCTATGCATTAAATAAAAATGATGAGATACAGTTAAAAATGAGGATTAACATGTCATATACTGGTACAAATTCCCCAATGTTGCGTGTGATTGTGAGCTGTATACAAAATGTACCAATAAAGAATTCAATTTTTTAAATAAATAATAAAAAAGTGATGAAGATTTTTCTGTTAGGATTGCCAGCTTCATAGAATTCTGTGAATAACAGGTTATTATTTTCATGCATTAGAAATTTTGTCAATAATAACTGGTTGCTGCAGTATAAGTGAGTTGAAGATAGCCAAAGAATGAGCTGATAGTACACATATTCTAACAAAGTGCAAGATACAGTCAGGTAAGAATTGTGAATGTAATGTAGGCCAGATTGTTAACCTAAATTATTATCATTAATTATCCAAACAACTCTGCCTACAAATACTTCACCCTCCAGTAGCAGATGAGAGAAAGTAGAGGCTAATAAATTAAACTATCTTGCCACAGCAGAGCTGGTATTTAAACTTCACCCACTGTATCTGATTTCAAAGGTTTTCTCTGGATCTTGCTGCCTTTATTTTCAAATGAGTTTAGGATTCTCTAAGTTAATGAAAAACACACACACCATAATTTAAAATCAACAGTATACTCAAAACCTGATTTTAACTAACAGTTTTTGGGCAAAACATGTTCTTTGTGCTCATAATAAAAACATGGACTTGCCTGGCTTCTGTTCCTTCCCATACCCCCTCTCCTCTGCCCACCCCATTAGGATGCTGGTAAGCACTCATCTGAACAGGAAGTAGATGCCGCCAGGGAAGGGAGGGAAGAACCAAGAGCATACTGAGCTGAAGGCTTCAAAGTGTGTCCAAAACAGGAAAACAATTATTTTCATTTATAGAGAATAGCCTATTATTATATTTTAAATGGTAATCATTTTTAAATGACCTCAAGTCCTTAAACCATACAAATTGTCATTTTTAGACATCTCTTCAATTTAATTTGGAAATTCAATTCTAACCATTTATAAGCATGGTTATTCTTGAAACTAGTTTGACTGCATATATATTTAAGGTACATAATTAAATATATATTTTTATTATTGAGAGTACTTTGTACACTATATATGTGTGTGTGGTGTGTATATAAATATATATATAAAAGGTAGCTTATATTTATCTAAATATAAGTAGTTGATGCACATTTATGTATCATTATATTTTTAGTCCAAGTTTTTATTTGGTCTGTAAAAAAATGTTTTGGAAGCTTGGTAAATTTTGAGAGCTTATTATCTTATTTCATACTAATATCAGCTTCATTATGCAGTGGTAGTAAAATATTCAAGCAGTGCCATCAATTGAATCTGTGTTCATCCACAGAGACATTTCAAATGCAGTGAAAAACATTTGTAGACTATATTATGTTATGATAGTGAATGATTTTAAAAGATGTCAAGTTCTACTTAAGTAGTTTTAAATGAAATAGCATTTAGAGAAAGATTTTGAGTGAAAAATGTAGGTCATTAGAGTTTCTTCTACTTTTAAATGTAGGTCATTAGAGTTTCTTTTACTTTTAAATACAACTAAGGTCTCAGCACCTTAATTCTGAGTTCTTTTTTTTAACATCACTGAAATATCTATTGTTGTCTCCTGATGTTCTATTGCATTCCTGAAAATTAATTCACTTTAATAAATAGGAGTATTTGCAAAGACAATAAGCATGAAAGAGGGATAAAGTATTTAACTGCCCTAATTATACTTAACTGTTATATTATTGTTTGACATATATATACATATGATTGCCAAATTTTCAAACTTCTAGAATAAGTGATATATTCATGTGCATCAGAATTGCCCATGACCTGCATGATCTCCTTTCACCAAAAGAAATGGAAGAACAATATATATTTTTCCAATAATGCAAAATATAGTCCATGTTCTTATGGCTATTACATATTACATTAATATTATTTTGAATACAATACCCTCCATTTTGCAATGAAATACCTGACATAAAACTCACTATTTGTTACCAGATTTTTTTCAATCAGTTTCATTTTACTCTCACTAATCCTAGAATTTGGTTCCAAGATAAGAAATTATTACTTCTTTGGGTAAAGTGTTTATAGGAAAATGAGTTGCTCATTAAAATGAAAATGCTGCTGAAACTGGCAAAGAAAAGTATAATTACTTTCAGGTATTTTATAGATATATTCTTTTTTAATTTGAACCTTTATTGGTACGTTATATATACACATTATGATCACATACAATATTGAGAGTTTGCACCATTACATGACACAATTTAATTCTCATTTTTCCCATTCACCCACCCATCCTACAACCCCTCAACCCTATATATATATAAGCTTTGTTTCCTTTTTTTATCATCATATTTTTTCCTCCCCTTGTTACCCCTACACCCCATTTCCTCCTGAATATTTTCTATTTCACAATATCTACCATATATCCTAGGGCTCATTTACATCTTCAGTTTCTCATACCAGAGAAAAGATATATTTATAGATCTGTGACCTATTTATTCCATTTATGAGTATGTTCTGAAGGTAAATCCACTTGAATATAAATGACTCAAATTTATCATTGTTTAGGGCAGAGTAATACTCCATTTTATAGAAAAATCACATTTTCTTTATCCAGTCTCCAGCTGATGGGCATTTGGGCCTTCTCCACTGTTGGTGGGAAAGTAGACTGGTACAACAACTATGGAGATCAGTGTGGAGATTCCTCAAAACACATGGATTAGAGATCCCATTTGACCCTCCTATTCCTCTGCCAGGTATGTATACAAAAGAATTAAAAGATTTACATCACAGCAACATATGTACACCCATGTTCACAGCAGCTCAGTTTGTGATAGCTAAATCTTGAAAACAACCTAGATATATTCTTTATAAGCAATCTAAGCACAGATTAAACAGAAATTGATAATTATGTTGCTCTATGCTGTCATTTTCATTTTTCTCTAAAACACCAATGAATAAAAATAAGAATTGAAAACAATAGTTAAGACTTAAAATAGATACTTGGTTTAAATCCAACTCCTCACCCAAACAGTGCACTATGTGCTATGATGCTGTAAGACAAAAATCATTCTCTGCTCTTTTTCATCTTTAGTAGAGGCCTACTAACATTATTTTGTTAAAAACTTAAAATAAGCATATTCATTTCATAATTATTCTATTAAACATAATGTAAGTCCTATGCAAAACTGAAGAAAATATACCCTTCACTATAAACATTATTTATAAAAAATTATAATGCTCTTACATGTAAAAAATTTTAATTTATAATGGATATTTTTTCTGAATCTTTTATCACTTTAGGAAAAAGATTTTATTCTCAGCTGACTATAGGGAAGATCAGCTCATCCTTAATTCATTAAGTACCGTTTTTTACCTTCTTACATTTGTCAAGTTATAGGATTCATTATAATAGGAATGTAAGTTATGGCTTTAGCTCTTTTTGTTCTAATCCTTTTTTCATGTATTCTTTCTTTAGATTTGTGACCTTCATTACCAAGAAAGCTCACATAATGTTTTCAGTTCCAGGAGAATAAGCAGTCAGATACAGTAGGAATTATTTTACATACTATAGTTAACATGATTACTTAGAGAAATTATATTAATACCCAAGGCACTCCAGCACTTCCAGGAAAAAAAAAATGCTTCTTTATCTCAATTTTTCCTTGAGTTCAGAAGACACATTCTTATCGATTAGCAGGGAAAATCCCCAAGTGGTAATTTCCTCAGAAAAACGAAAATGCACATAAGAGTTCATTGTATATTTAGACCATCCAGTTCATGGCTTTCCTTGCCTTTTTTTGCTTTCCTTTTACACTGTAAAAAATGGCATTTATTACACTAACTTTAGAAAATAGAGGAGTATTCATTAAATAAAATCACTCATAACCCCATATACTGAGAAATAATTACACTATTTCAATATTTTCTTCATCTTTTTATGTCAAAGGCATTTTGTGTACATGAATTAAGATCATTTTGTATTTATCATTTTATGATTTTTCATCTAACACTGCATTATTTCACATATAATTGAATATTCCTCAAAGTATGATTTTAAGTTTAAGAAAATATAAATGTACATTATTCTTATTTTAATATCTGATTACTAAAACTCTACAAAGAACAAAACAATCTATAGTAACAGACAGCTGATCAATGATTGCTGGGGTTAGAGGAAGATAGGACAGGGCAGATAAAAGAAAACTTTTTGGCCAGAGATTTAGCTCGGTGGTTCTGAGGTCTACCTAGCAAGCACAAATCCCTGGTTTGATTCCGGTAATCACATACACAATACCGGGCGTGGTGACTCACACTCACCAGCAATCAGTACCACATACCACAGTGCTGGGCGTGGTGGCTCATGCCTGTAATCCCAGCACTCAGGAGGCAGAGGCAGGAGGACTGCTGAGTTCAGGGATTGCCTGAGCTACATAGTGAGCTTAGGGCCAGCCTGAACTACAAAACAAGACCCTGTCTCAAAAAAAAAAAAAAGAAAACTTTTGAAGATGGTGGATTTATAATTCATTGTTTTAATCGTGATGAAGGTTTCATGTCACATGTAAAAATACATCAATTTTTCTTTTTTAATGTATGTGGGACTAATTGCTGTTGTGGTATTGTTATATGTGGTTACGGGGGATCAAACCAGGGACTTGCCACTTTCTAGGCAGGCGCTGGAATCACTGAGCTAAATCTCCCCCCGCAAGTACATCAAATTTTATGACCTGTAAATAGTCCCAGTTGTATGTCAACCATATCTCAATAAAGCCAATACAAAAATAATTTTAAAATTATTATGACATAGCAAGTATGGTAAGTAAAGTTTAGCTACAATAATAACAAAGATAATACAAAACTGCCAATGAAGAATGTGATCATAATCTTTTCCTAAAATGCACCAATAAACTCAATTGGTTATTTTTTTAAAAGATAATCCATTTTTATTTCAAGAGGAATATAACTTTGCACAGTGAAAGCTTATGAAGAGGTTTGTTGGGGAATTATTTCAATTCCTGAGCAATGTACAAGATTATAC
>PVIC010010795.1:0-42544 GCA_004025085.1 Thryonomys swinderianus
TTTTTTTTTTTTTTTTTTTTTTTTTGTAGTTCAGGCTGGCCCTGAGCTCACTATGTAGCCCAGGCAGGCCTTGAACTCAGCAATCCTCCTGTCTCTGCCTCCCGAGTGCTGGGATTACAGGCATGGGCCACCACACCCAGCACTGTGGCATGTGGTATTGATGTGGGTGTGAGTCACCATGCCCAGCATTGTATGTGGTTACCAGGGATCAAACTCAGGGACCTTGCTCTTGTGAGGCAGGTGCTGGAACCACTGAGCTAAATCTCTGGCCCAGCAAAGAATTCTTAACAGTGAAATATTTTTTGAAATTAAGAATAAAATTAGAATATTCTCATTACTGTTTGTATTCAACATTGTCACAAGACAAATATAATAAGAATGTAAATGAAGTATATGTGGACTCAAAAGAGAAGATAAAATTGTCATTTTTTTCTTTTTTTAAGACAGGGTCTCACTTTGTAGTTCAGGCTGGCCCTGAGCTCACTATATAGCCCAGGCAAATCTTGAACTCAACAATCCTCCTGCCTCTGCCTCCCAAGTGCTGGGATTACAGGCTTGAGCCACCACGCCTGGCAAAATTGTCATTCTTTTACAAAAGCTACTATACTGTGTATACAGAAAATCTTAAAGAATATATGGCTAAATTGTTAGAAGTAATAAGTGAGTCTAATACAGTTGATGGATATAAGGTCTTTAGGAGATTGTATTTTAGAAAGATGGCCATAGGAATACATGCCCTGCCCTAAAAGTTCTTCAATGAGTTACTGGCAATTCTCCATTGACTGGTAGTGCAATAAGCCTATGGTCTTTCCCTTTGTACTTACATGGGTGTCAGTAATTATCCAAACATGACAGCTCATTGGAAATGATGTTATGTGACCTCTGAAACTCATCAGTTCCTGTCAATACAGTTTCTAGCTTCCTCTAAAGGTGCTTGCTTTGGAATGCAAGTCACACAGAGAGGCCACAGGCCAGTGTCTCACCCATGGCCTCAGGAAACTCCAGGCTGACAGTGGCATGAGTGTCTCAACATGAATGAACTAACCTTCATATAATTCCTCCCAGTCACTGATTCTACCAGTGGGAGCACCAGACGTGTACAGCAGGAATTAGGTGTCCTCACCCTGTCTTGTCTAAATTACTAGCCCGTACAATCTTTGAGATAAAAAACATTAATGTATTTTATGTTACTAAGTTTTAGAGGATATTGTTAAGCAGCAAAAGATGACTAGTACAGGTCAATATAAAAATCAGTGGTATTTTACAAAGCCTTTAGAAACAAAAAGTAAATTTAAATGAAGCAGAAGGGAAGGTTTTCTTTGTGAGATACCAACAGTTATTTTTAGGTGAAAACAATGGAAAAGTATGGAATGGTGGTGTAAGTATAGACAGACAGATAGATGAGAGAGTCCAGAAACAGATTCACAGCTTTATATACATTTGATTTTCACAAAAAGGTGCAGTGCAGAGCAGTGGGTGAAATGACTGCCTTTTTCAAAAACTATGTATTCATATGGAAGAGTAAAAATTTGACTACTCTTCCCCACTACTGTATATGGAAACATGAGTTCTATACAGACTAAATGTAAAAGCCAAAATAATAAACGTTTTAGAAGATGAAAGAGGAAACTCCCTCTAGGAGCTTGCTGTAGGGAAGGTTCTTGATAAGAAGCACATACGACATATGTGCAGGGAAAAGAGGGGTTGGGTCCAGGGAGACAGACCTGAAGGGGGCAACCGATGTATCTGAATATGTTCAAACTAAGAATTCCTATTTATCAAAACATGCCATTAAAATAGTTAAAAGGATAATCTCAAATTAAAAGATGATCTTTACAACACATATAACAGGCAAGAGACTTTTATCTAGAATAAAGAACTCATATAACCTATAAGAAAAGGCAAGCAGGGCCGGAGGGTTAGCTCAGTGGTTCCAGCACCTGCCTTGCAAGTGCAAGGTCCTGAGTTCGATCCCTGGTAACCACATACAATGCTGGGCATGGAGACTCATGCCCACCAGCCATCAATGCCACATACCACAGTGCCGGGCGTGGTGGCTCACGCCTGTAATCGCAACACTCGGGAGGCAGAGACAGGAGGATTGCTGAGTGAGGCTTGCCTGGGCTACATAGTGAGCTCAGAGCCAGCCTGAACTACAAAGCGAGACCCTGTCTCAAAAAAAAAAAAAAAAAAAAAGAAAGGCAAAGAAAAGGTAGGCAACAGAATTCCAAATGCTTAAAAGTCTCAAGGGACTTAACTAAGGACACCAATAGTCTAGAGCGTCCAACAGGAAATAAAACTTAGTCATCAAAGGAATTAAAATTAAAACTATAAGGAAATAACACCACACACTCACAGAATGAATAAAACTTATTAAAGAAATAGGTACTTCTAAACTTTGATAAGGAAGGGGCACAATGAGAAATACCATAGACCACTGATCACAGGGTGGAAATTGAAAAATAACATGCCATCATCTCCCAAAATTAAATATGTTTTATCTTAGGCCCAGACATTTTTCTCCTACAAATATATTTCATAGAAATGTAAGTTCATGTGCACCAAGAACTGTAGGAAAGACTGCTCATAGCAGCAGTATTTATACCCAATAGACCAAAATAATACAAACAGTTCAAATATCCATTGATAGTACGAAAGAAAATATGATTCAATATATATATATAGTTGAACATTAAGCAGCAGTAGAAGTGAATGAATAGCTGCTATAAGAGACAGCATAAATGAATTTTATAATTATAATGTAGGCTAAAGAAATCAGGAAGGAGTATTCCCAAAAAGAAGGTAAGAAAAAATGAGAGAGGATTTAAGAATTTAATGATTTTAAACCTAGTGACAATCACATTTTATGAAAGCACAGGTGAAAGCTTCTTATAATCCAATTCAATAACAAAAAGCTATTGCTCCTAACTTCTGGGCGAGTCACAGATAACATCCCCAGCTCAGTCTTGGCGTCTGTGAACTTTGTCTCTCGTGTCACGCTGAGTCTTCTACATACAGTATCACTTAACTGTTTTACTTTAGAATTTAGTACCAAAATAAAAGGAAGGAATTTTGCGAACCTATATGGGTTCTATGTTTTCTTTTTCTTTTTTCTTATTCGTCTGTATTTTCCGTACTTAGTCCTATGCTAGGGAGACACCATATAATTTGACTTAAAGAGATGGGATTTTGTTGGACAGTGGAGGCTAAATTTGCTGAGTGTATTATCTTAGGCAGTTACCTCTGAACCTTAATTGCTCTTTTCTGTAAAGTGGCCAGAGTCATACATACTTTAGAGACTTAAAGGACAGAGGAAATAACTTTTTGATTTTTACAAAGAATTTCAACCTTACAAAAGACTTATAAAACTTTATAAGGGCTGGGTATTTAGCTCAAGTGGTACGGCGCTAACCTTGGATGCACAGGGACCCGAGTTCGGTCCCTGGTACTGCAAAAAAGAAAAAAAAAAACCTTACAAAAACCTTATAAAAATGCCAGCACATACTCTGCTCTGATTATCTAAGTGCTGCTTATCTTTGTTCAGTCTTTCCTTTTTTTTTTTTGAGGCAGGGTCTTGCTTTGTAGTTCAGGCTGGCTCTGAGCTCACTATGGAGCCCAGGCAAGCCTCGAACTCAGCAATCCTCCCGCCCCTGCCTCCCGAGTGCTGGGATGACAGGCATGAGCCACCACGCCCGGCACTGTGGTATGTGGTATTGATTGTTGGTGGGCATGAGTCTCCATGCCCAACATTGTATGTGGTTACCGGGATCGAACTCAGAACCTTGTGCTGTGAGGCAGGCGCCGGAACCACTGAGCTAAATATCTGGCCCAGTCTTTCCTTTTCTTTTTCTTTCTTCCTTTCTAGATCCAGACCCACATATGTGTATTTTTCTCAGCCATTTGTAAGTTCTAGCTATTGCATCACTTTATACATATAAATATTTTAGTGTTTCTGAAGAACAAATGAAATTCTTTCCTATGGCCACAGCATCATTATGAGTTCAGTAAAGTTAACATGGATGTACCATTATTATCTGATATAGAGTTAGTTTTTTAATATT
Organism: Thryonomys swinderianus; assembly: GCA_004025085.1. Taxonomy (NCBI): domain Eukaryota; kingdom Metazoa; phylum Chordata; class Mammalia; order Rodentia; family Thryonomyidae; genus Thryonomys; species Thryonomys swinderianus. The sequence continues at coordinate 4,062 of PVIC010010795.1, forward strand.
TCTAGTTGCCTTTAGATGAACTTATTTTCCCTGATCCAGAGTGGAATCAAATTCACCCACTGCCTTAGATTTCTATGTTTGTGTCATTTCAGACTTGACACAGTTCCACAGCCTTCCACTGTCATGCATGTCATCTGGAAAGAATAAAGGACAATTATTCTGCATGGTCCTCCTGAATCTGGGGTTGACTGCTATGTTCTCATGATGAGATCTATGTCCTGCTCTTGGCAGGCCTGCTAAGACACAGGTGCTTCAGCCCTCTCAAGGCAACAGTGCATGGCTTAGAAGACTTAGGATAGACAGTCACTAAATCCCGCCTTGTTATAATTTTTTGGTAACATATTTCTTAGTGTTTTTGGATACAAATAGGGAATGAATGGATTTAATAAACAGAACTTTAAAAACACATATTATATGTCAGTGTTTGTCTTTAAGTTGATATAAAATGGAAACAGAAGTGAAGTTACTGATGGCTATTCCAAGAAGTAATAATAATCTGTGTTCTCAGGCTCAAGGAAGGTGTTTTAAGGGAGTCATCTGGAGGAGAGTTCTTCACGTATCCCCAGTGTTGGAGGGATGTGGGGCCTGGCGTCTGAGACACACTTACCTGAGAGTGAGAGGCAGTGGCCTGACTTCTGTTGACAAAGCAAAATGAGGAAAGGTGGCTGCTGGAATCCATCACAACTTGTGGCACACGCCATGACAAGAGACATCTGAGTTTCCAAGGAGCCTATCATGACTTCACAGCAGGGAATCGTATTGAGCTGTTTCTAGTGGGACTCCACTGACAAGACTAAGCCCAGTACAAAGGTAGGCCACAAGACATCAGTGGCTAGAGGGGAAATTGTCAGTGGCTGTCTAGAGGGTGCACAGCTCACGTCGAAAGAATAGTAGGCAAGAGATCCCGGTGATGGAGCTCATCTCTGAAAAAGCCACAAAGCCACTCCACGAAAGAAAGAACTGACATGTAGAATGTCCCACATACGATGCCTACACCGGAGTACAGCTGCACCGTGAAAGCACATTAGTACTCACCTGATCTTCTGTGACTCAGCTCACTGGTCTTCAGCTAGAAGTCAGGCCACTGCCTCTCTCTCAGGTAAGTGTGTCTCAGACGCCAGGCCCCACATCCCTCCAACACAGGATACGTGAAGAACTCTCCTCCAGATGACTCCCTTAAAACACCTTCCTTGAGCCTGAGAACACAGATTATTATTACTTCTTGGAATAGCCATCAGTAACTTCACTTCTGTTTCCATTTTATATCAACTTAAAGACAACGCATCAGCTAGAGAATGAAAGAGAAAGTGGAATGCAGGCCAGATGTGAAACTCATCACCCCCATCTTCTGCCAAGCCTAGAGGAGGCCAGAGCTCAGAGGGAGAAGTTCTCTATTTAATTAAGTCTAAGATGTTACTTCTTGGCAGATGTTCCATTATCTTTATATATCGCTATAAGGCTGCTTCATGTATCACTAAATATATATTTATGTATATGATTATAACAATACAATTTCCCTTCTAAATATGATTATCAGATGCCACTGAAACTTAGATTTAAGAGGAGAGAAGTTAGAATGGGAAAACGTATTCATGTTATATCAGATGATCATATCTTTTTATCTGAACATGCTATGAGACCTGCTTGAGGCTTCATCTGAGGGTGAGTAAATGAATTACTATCAAAGTTTTAAAGGAGATAAAGGGGCAGTAAAAATAACATTGGTTCCTGCTCTAGAATATCTGAATGGTTCAAAGAAGTGGTTAAGCAATGTGATTTCTTTGTCTAATTTCTAACAAACAGGGACAAAGGAGCCTAATCTTTCACAAAACTTGAACACTCAAGGGGGTCCAGGTGACTGAAGAGGTTCACCTCATCCAACTTACATGTCTCCCTCCTGCCCAGAAAGGCTGAGCATATTCAATAAGTGCCGTTTTTCATGCCAGGTGATCTTGGGTGGAATAAAAATTGGGATGCATGGAAATACAGAAATACTCAGGTTGTTCTCATAATTTACGAGGATGAAAGAATTTTCAAAATTATGACTACCCTTGAAAATGGACTATCCTTTCCATAGCATGTGTGGAAGATGATTGTTTAACTAAAGCATCACCAGGGCTTCCTGCCTCTCCAGATAGAAAGATAAACTCAACAGCCTCTCTCTCCCCCAGTTCTATGGCTTGGGAAAGACAGAGCTTACTTTTATTTTTGTGAATTCTGGAAAATTCTGTCTTACAGTCTTTTGGGCTCTGGATCAGAAGAGCCTTCATCTAGATTTGAAGCAAGATTCCTGTAGTGATTTTCAGAACATGTCCAGAAATTCTCTGACATTCTCGTCAAGTGATGTCATTGAACTCCTACCTCCTTGAGAGCGGGGTGGGCCAAGTGGCTTCCTTATAATGTGAAAAATATGGTGGAAGTGATCACGTGTGACTTCTGAGACAAGGCGGTGAGGCACGTGCTCCCTCCCTGCCCTCCTTGTCCTCTCTTGCACTGCCTGGAGGAGATGAGTGTCCATGTCATGAGGCGCCTGAGCGGCCCTAGGGAGAGAGTCTCGGAGGTGAGAGACCAGGCTTTCATCCAGGGGCACGTACAGCATTTAACGGAAATGGTGATTTGCTCCTTTAGCAATTGACTGAGAGCAAGGAAAACTTTAGTCGGACGGGCTACAAGTTGTATTTAAGCTTCTGTCTGCAGTGATAGCATCAAGGGCTAGTCATGTTGCCACAACAATACTCAATACCTAAAGAGCTTTTCCCTCATGAGCAATTGCGTCTTCCTGCTGTGAATTTCCCTTTCAAAGCCATTCTCACCAGCTAGTGAGATGTCCTGCATCCTTTATGTTATCATGCTCTTCATCACTCAGAAAGATGCTTCACACCCCACCCATTCCCATACCCTTCAAGGTGAATTCTTTTATCTCATGCTAAGATCTGAACACGGCTTGGGCTTGAGTGTGTCCAGGAGATTCATGTGCTGGAAGGTGGTTCCCAGTACGGCAGGAGAGAGGGGGTGGAGCCTTTAAGACATGGGGTTTACTGAAAGGTGATTGGTTCATGGGAGCTCTACCCTCATGAATAGAGTAAGAACAGCTCCACAGAGTGGATTAGCTCTGGACAAAGCAGGTTGTTATAAAGGGAAGCCACTCCACACATTGGGCCTTTTTGCATGTTGCTCTCTCTTTTTCTGCTTTCCTGCCATGTTACGACAGAGTGGTATATGGAGCGGGGTTTACCAGATGCCACTCTGTTCAAATTTTCAGCCACCCAAATCATGAGCTACCTAAACCTATTTTCTTTACAAATGCCTAGCCTCAGGAATTTCGTTATAGCAACACAGAACAAAGACAGCTGGTTTATAAGAACTCTCCTCATTGGCATAGTATCAAATTGTGGTCAGTGCTTTAGACATAAGATACGTATTTTGAATCTCCTGTGACAAAGGTTTTATTTTTCATGAGTTCTATAGAAGCAGAAGATAATCATATCTTTAACTGGAAATTTTCTTTGTTCTAGAAATGAGTATTTATTTCATGTCAGTGTTTTTTACCTAAGCATAATTAGTGGACTAAGTGATCATAGCTTCTGAGAAAGAAAGAAATGATTGTTTCTACTCCTATAGAGTGGACAGATGAATGAAAAGACATGGGAAGAACAATATCTTCCATCTTAAAATGTTACTGTATTAAGTTCTTAAAAAAGATAAAAGGAAATAAGTGATATAACTACTATGTAGCCATTGGAAAGGAAAAGACTGACTTATGTCCCTGACCAGGAACTTTCTCTATTACACAGAGTAGAAAAGATAATTACAGAACAGTATATAAAGTATATGCAGAATGATCATCTTTAGGTAAAAATTTATGCAGGCACACAGAATATAGAAGGGTTTATATCAAATTATTAATGGCTATTGTCCCTGCAGGAGGGATTTATGAAGGGAATTTATAGGATAATTTTGGCATTATTTACTTCTGAGTTTTAAGAATTATAAAATCCTATCCTTTTATAATTTAAAACAAGAACTTTATATTACTAAGATCAAGATGACATAAAACAGGAATCTTAAGTGAATGTCCATCCTAGTCTTCACGTGGAAACTCATTCGAATCTCTTTGGAGCGATGGAAGGTTTAATATTGGAATTTAGTTACATGTTGAAACTGCATTCGCATCTTCCTTATAATTTGATCAGTGAGTAAAATAGTGTGTTATTAAATTCTTTCTTATGGCTACTCTTCATGTTACTCCACATAATTTTCCCCTGATACTCAGATAAAATTGGGGAAAATGAAAGAACTGATAGTTCTTTTTTGCTTAAGAATGGCTGTTAATTTTTTTTCTATACCTGGGATTGAACCCAGGACCTTGCACTTGCCAGGCAGGCACAGCACCACTGAGCTACATCCCAGGCTCCAAATGCTTAATTTCCTCCCTAGACAAGAAGATTTCTTTTTCTTTTTTTAAAATTTAAATTTTCTGGTAGTGGCAACAGTTCTGCAATATTAAATTTTCTTTTCATAATATATTTCATTCCAAAAATCTTGTGCTTGATCTTTTGGAAACAACACAGTAAAATGAATAGTGTGGTACTGGAAGTAGGAGCAACTGATCTCACCTTCTGTTGTCTTCACTTGGCACAGTCGGCTCATTGGTGTATCACTACCTGATGGGACTCCAGTTTCTTCAGCTGTAAAATGGGTACGAGAGTTATTGAGAGGAGAACAAAAGTGATAAACATTAACATTTTACAAATATGCTGCTTTATCATTCTCCTTCCCCTGCTTTTCTTTTCTTTGCTTCTTTTTTTAGGGGAGTCACAAAAACTCTCTAGTACAATATCCTCTTCTGTAAAACAGAAAAATGGAAAGAATCCCTTCTGTTTTGTGCCTCAGAGGTTTGCTTTTATGGGACTATCTTGGCAAGTGTATGTTATATGTCTTAAAGAATAGAGTCCTTTATAAACTAGCTAGATGTGCACTCTGTGGCATGACCCTTCTAGAGTAGATCTGTCACAGAGGACAAATTCTTCCCTCTTTGTAAATGAGGATACAGCTCGAGATACTGCGACTTGTCCATGGCCTCACAGCACTAGAATCAGGACTCTGGACTATGTAAGGCCCTTAATTCTCTTCTGTAAACTGAAATGATTGCAGGTTTTTGAAGCCTCTGTTCATACATGCCACATCAACACATCCAACAGAGAAAAACCAATGAATGTTCAAATAATTTCCCTTGGTGGGATTTTGCGATTAAAGTTGGATCAAATGATTTGAACACCGAGGTTGTACAAGGCAGGGCCTGGTGAGCAATGCAGGGATGGAGGAGGAGCCAGGGCCCTGCCTGTAGGCAGCGCAAGCGCAGAGCGGGTGAGGTGAAGGGGATAGGAAGCTGAAGACAGGAGGAAGCAGACAATGAACAAGACAAGTTTAGGGAAGGATAAGCATTTTGAACCAAAGGCAGTATAATGACCTGAAAGGGAGACAGTGTGGTGGTGTTTGATGAGCAGTGTGATCCTAGAGGGTCTCAGCAGGACCGGGGTGTTCAGGAGGGCAGGGACTCTGCCTTCCCGCTGCTTTCCCATTTCTTGTTACTAAACCAGTGCCAGGAGATAGCAAATGCTCAGGAGGCACCCACCAGAGCATTCCCGCAAAGATCAGGATCCGTGGGAGTGTTTAGAATGCCTTTGCTAGACAAAGTAATATGAATAACTGCTCTTGATTTCACTCTTATTATGTGCGAGACATTACACTTACACTTTTTTTTTTTTTTTTGAGACAGGGTCTCACTTTGTAGTTCAGGCTGGCCCTGAGCTCACTATGTAGCTCAAGCAAGCCTCGAACTCAGCAATCCTCCTGCCTCCGCCTCCTGAGTGTTGGGATTACAGGCATGAGCCACCAAGCCTGGCATTTGTGCAATGTGGTACTGATTGCCAGTGGGTATGAGCCACCATGCCTGGTATTGTTGTATGTGGTTACCGGAGACTGAACCAGGGACCTTACGCTAGTTAGGCAGGCACTGGAACCACTGAACTAAATCTCGGGCCCTACACTTACACTTTAATTGACTCTTAACAACACCTCAAACAAGTGATTATCTTGCCAGCTCATTTATTAAAATGAAGGGTGTGATGACATGTATGGTAAAAGGAATGGGATTTTGCATTTAAACTTTTTAATATTCTTTTTTTTTTTTTTTTTTGCTTTTTGAGACAGGGTCTCACTTTGTAGTTCAGGCTGGCCCTGAGCTCACTATGGTGCCCAGGCAAGCTGCCGCAAACTCAGCAATCCTCCTGTCTCTGCCTCCCAAGTGCTGGGATGACAGGCATGAGCCACCACGCCTGGCATTGTGGTATGCGGTGTTGATTGTTGGTGGGCGTGTCTCCACGCCCAGCATTATATGTGGTTACTGGGGATCGAACTCAGGTCCTTGCGCTTGCGAGGCAGGTGCCAGAACCACTGAGCTAACGCTCCGGCCCTAAACTTTTTAATATTCTTGTTACTTCTCTTAATCTCAAGCACTTAGGAAAAATGTGTGTCTATTGTTAGCCAAAATATTGGGAGAGATGATGTTTTGACTTATCTAGTTCTCTACCAAAATGTGTTTGTTAAAGTTTTACATTAAAGATGTAGCTCAGTGCTACCATGGCAAGCACAAGGTCCTGAGTTTGATTCCTGATACCAGAAAAAAAAAAGTTCTACATAAAAAGAATACTTCATCTGTTTGATTGATGTGTTACCTATGCTTAGATAACAGAAAGTCTGAGTTGAAAGCAATTTGGAATTGAAATTGTCCAACAGTACTGTTTTATAAAATAAATTAAATGAAACTTTTTTTTTTTTTTTTACATGCTAGAAATTTGAAGTAAAATTTTGGAGTAAAGAAAAAGAAAATAAGAATGGTCACCATTTGGTAAGCACACTAGTCACATGTTTCTCAAATACTCTCTGCTTCCCATAAGATTATAGTAACATAGATGTTATAATCCGAACTTTATTTTTAAAAACATGAACCTCAGAGTCCTAAGAAAACCACTCAAGTCGTACTGACAGTGTAAATAGTGTACCTGGAATTCAAAGTCAGACATACTTTCTAATACATCATCCTATCACTCTCGGGTCGGATGAAAATATTTTTGAGACTGATTAGAAAAATTTTAGCAGTTTGGATTGAATTTTTATTGGAAATTATACTGATTTTGTTACTGAGGATAGGAGGAAAAAAATAAAAAATAAAGGGTGGACAAATTTCATTATTTGCGTTTCCATGAATGCTTCTAGCAAAAGCAGCATCCATCCAGCGGTCAACAAGGCCAGTTCTATTTGGACAGTGAGATAATTCACTCAGGAAGAAACCTAACAGAGACTGTTGGGGAACTCCAAACTGAAATTCCATTTGTGATAACCAGGTGCCCTGAAGACCCTTGAAACTCCACTGAGGGCTGATAAAGTGCAGTTGTGATACAAGTGGCAGATAAAAACTCTTTCGTGTCTTCTCTGAATGACTGAGGATTTCTGCCTCTGATGTTTGCTTCTCCTCTTCCTCAGAGGAAGTTCTTGGCTGGAGAAATCCCCAAATATATGTGGGCTAAAGATAAAGAATTTTGGGGCTGCTTAGTCTTCCTCAGGGGTTTCAAATGACCAACTTCAGCTTTTATCTATCTGTCTATCTATCTATTTATCTGTCTGTCATTTATCAATGATGAAGGCAGGGGGTTATAATAAACAGTTAAGAAAATAATTAGTATAATCCAGGCACTTATTAAACTCATGTAAAAAAAAATCAGTAAGACATGTCTTCCAGAGACAGGCATAAAGCAGCTTAAATGCAACTATTTCTTCATGTGACCTTTCGAGGATGTGTTTAAATATCACTTAAAGCTTGTAATTAAGAAGGCCTTGTTGACACTGGAGTGCTCGGCCCCATTTTCTATCCCTACCTAGTCCCTTTCAAGACTGTATTTGGGGGCATGCTGGAAACCTAATTCATCTACTCACCACATTTTGAGAAACAGACGAACTCTGCAAATATGACTACAGATGTAATTTATTTCTGAAGAAGAAAACCGTTATGCATTCTCCCAGAAAAAGCCTTAATTCCAGGCTCCTAAAATAGTCAGTACAACAAGAGCATAAGTTTTATGCTATGGAACTTTTGATAAAGCACAGTGCGATGTAGGAGGTAACTATTCTAAAGCAGAAGAAGCCTACTTCAAGAAAGTATGTAGAGCAAAACTCTCGGTTCTCTTAAGTCATGTAAATGCCCTGCTTTGAGTTCACGGAGCCAATGCTTCGGTGCTTTCTCTAAACACTTGTCGAACATGACTTTTAGAGCCGAATTACTGTATCCTCTTTGACCATCAAATCAGTGTAAGGAGACAAGACCAAAGGCATCTCCATGTGTAACTGAAGAACATTGGGATGTGGTATTTTCTGTTATGAATTCATAGCCCCTCATTCCAGCTCCATCCCAGGATGTGTTCCTGACCGTGGACCTACCGCCCCACGCTATGATCATCCTTTTGGTCTCTTTAGTCCTCACCGAGCCAAGTTCTCTGAAGGCAGCATGTGACGCCACCTCACTGTTTACGCTTATCTTAGACAGGGTTCTGCTGGAAACTCGGCGTGAGAAAGAGAAGTGCGTGGAGGAGTCCACACACACCACCTGGGGAGAACGAAGGCGTTAGCTTCGGTCATTAGGCAGAGGGAACAGATGAAATGCAAGCCAGTCACGGCAAAAGCGTCCTGAGATGCTGTAGATGCCTTGGAGAGCTACAGACTGCTTCTTGGGAATCCCGCCCATGTGGGGCAAGGGACTCAGGCCTTCATTCCTCTTTCGCAAGTCAAGGATGCACATCGGTCCTGGAAGTGAGGGAAGTCTTTGGGCAGGGCAGCTTTCCCAGGCTGGGGGAAGTTCCTAGAGAACTGCGCAGCTGAAGATTGCCAGCTGCTGTCATATTCCCCAAAGCCGGGGGGAACAGGGCCCTGCCTCGGTCCTGAGTGCAGTATGCAAAGAAGGATTATCGAGTCAGTGACGGCGCGGGGCCGCCATCTCTCTGACTTGTACTGATTACTTCTCAAATAAAAGTAGAATGTTTTAATAAACTAAGGATATATCCCACGTCATTGTTAGTTTAGAAGCACGAGTTTTAGGTAACCAGTTGTTCTGTAGCTACTGGGTTTCTGAGAAATTCTGGTCTGTGGATTCTCTTTCATCTATTCAGTGTGATCTGCTTAAAGAAACCGAGACTCGAGTTAAGAGAACCGGGTTCTCTCCGAGCTCTGTCACTTTCTGCGGGACACAGTCTGGTTTCCTCATCGGTAAGTTGACAATGGTGATATTTTGAATGACTCATTCTCAGGGCTGTCGTGCACTGTATTAATCACTGTCCCGCTGCTGGAACAAAACACCCAACATCTAAAATTTCAAGGAGTTTATCTTTTAGAGTTTCAGTCCATGGTTGGCTGGCACAAAAAGGGTGGCAGGAGGCATGGCAGAGGACAAGTCGCTTGGCCCATGGGAGGTGAAAGGCAGAGAGAGAAGGGTGGAGCCAGGGAAGAGAGTATGCCCTTCTCGGTCATGCTCCCGGAGATGGGCCTCTAACCGCGTAACAGCACATGCAGCTACTGAGCTCAGACATGGGTGGATCTGTTGCTTAGTAGAGCACCCCAAGGACTGAACCACTTTCCAAAACACGTGAGACTTTTAGGGGACATTTGGGACCTAAACTACAGCTTCTGCAATAATAAAAAGATGCTTGTCAGCCGGATGTGGTGGCTCACGCCTGTAATCCCAGTACTCGGGAGGCAGAGACAGGAGGATTGCTGAGTTCGCGGCTTGCCTGGGCTCCATAGTGAGCTCAGGGCCAGCCTGAACTACAAAGCGAGACCCTGTCTCAAAAAGCAAAAAAAAAAAAAAAAAAAAAAAAAGATGCTTGTCAGACCTTTTGTAAATGGGCATCAAAGAGCCTGAAGGAACTGGCTGCGAGAGTCCTGGGCTGGCTAAAGGGCCCAGCTAGCACGAGGAGTCCACAAACCCCAGCAGAGGGCCGAGTGCGGCGTGGGTGGCACAGGTGAACAGGAACGGGGAAGGATGTTGAAAAGGGAATAGAAGAAGAAGAAAGCTTGTAATTTCCCAAGGTGCCAAAGAAAACTTTTTCTTATTCCACAGTCCACAACTTAGGCCGACTCAAAGGAGGGAACTTCAAAACGAAACAGAACAAAACACTAGGAGACCAGTCAGTCAGCTGTGTTACCTACATGAGGTAATGCATTCTTCATCTTAGACCGTGGCCCCACCCCCTTCATTCTCTCACCAGGGAAGGGGCAATTACCTTATAGGGAAGGAAGGAAAACCACTGTGTTTGTTTAGCTCTGGGGTTTTCGGCTACAGTGTAGTATCTATCACCTTCTTAACACCACTTTGACTCAACTTTTTCACCTGAAAGCAAGTGGGTGTTCATTTCTAAGTCTCTCTTTATCGTGCGCTCTCTTTTTGTTGTGGTCGTGGTTACTTTGGTCTCATTTTTAATCTTTCCTCGTGACAGCCCTCTCTCAGTCCCTGTCCTGAAAGTAAGTATCGACCTTTAGGTCAAGGTAGATTTAGCATGGACTTCCCCAGTCCCTACCCTTCACATCAGAAATGTTTGCTTTCACTGCTCAGCTTTTTCAACTCTGATGGAACAGTTGCTTTTAGTTAAAAACAAACAAAAACAAACAAACAAAACCAAACTGGATAAAGTATTATGATGTCAACTCCACGGTAGTGCAGGTGGCTGATGTCCTTCTACTTGGAGGCCTTTGCCAGTTGACCAGCCACATTAAGACTTTTCCCCTTCTATGCCAGAGGCCTTCTGCTTTGTTCGTCTCCATTCTTCCTCCCAACAGCTCCCCTATCTGTCTGTCTGTCTGTCTGTCTGTCTACCTACCAATCCTACCATTCATCCATCTACGCAACTCTTACATGGTAAAGAAGCCAACCTGGACTGCACTGTGTATTTCATGTTCTTCCCTGCAGGTGTCTTAGTGCGCTTTAATTTTAACTATGAATGTGATGCTCTATACCTGGGACTCACCCTTTTTTATGGTTTGACTTCCATCTCTGAGAGCTGGTGACTGGCCAGGAAAATTGATGAAATGGAAAATGAAGGTCAGGCGTGATTTGCACTTAATGTTATTTCAACATTTATGGGTGACTTGAATGAGGTGCTCAACCCGACCTTCCCAAAAGGGTATTTGTTTTATGAACATGGCACACAGAACCTGGGAATTGTGACTACTCAATCTATTGCGGATCTAGCCTCCATATCCATTTATTTTTTCTCCTCTGTATTGCCAGCTAACTCTCCTTTCCAAACCCCCATGTTTCTTAATGAAATCAAGGTGAATGTATCAGTAGGTGATATGGGGGCATTTTTCTCATGGAGGCCTGTCCTGATCCCTCACGGTAGGCTGCAGATCCTTGCTACTTTCTCCAGTGTCATCATATACACTGCCCCAAATATTATCTATATCTTTCTTTAGTAAGCACCACAAGGACAAATTCTGCTTTCTCTCCATGTATCTCCAGATCCTGCAACACAGACCTGTTAAAGCATATTTGTCCTACTCATTCACTTTGGAAAATGTGGACTATCTCCAGTTTCCTGGAATTTGACTCTGTGGTGCACCAAGGGGTGAGTTTTGTTGGGTTCTGGCGTGTGATTTCACCTGTTACTTCTGCTTGCCTGTGACATCCTCCTTGGTGTTCTTTTTTTTTTTTTTTTTTTTTTTTTTTTGAGACAGGGTCTCACTTTGTAGTTCAGGCTGGCCCTGAGCTCACTATGGAGCCCAGGCAAGCCTGGAACTCAGCAATCCTCCTGTCTCTGTGTCCAGAGTGCTGGGATGACAGGCGTGAGCCACCACGCCCAGCACTGTGGTATGTGGTATTGATGGCTGGTGGGTGTGAGTCGCCACGCCCAGCATTGTATGTGGTTACCAGGATCAACTCAGGGCCTTGCGCTTGTGAGGCAGGCGCCGGAACCCCTGAGCTAAATCTCCAGCCCCTCCTTGGTGCTCTTAAAACAGGTGAGACATTATCTTCCCCCATAAGGGAAGCCTGGTTGGTAGCAGATGAAGGCAATCAGGAATATACACCAGAATGTATCTTCTCCCTGCCTGCCTGTGTTCACTAACCCAGTCAGGACGTGTGTGCCTCGCAGTGTCCCATTATTGTCAAGATTCTTTCCCAGCATTTATTCTTTCATTACTCTGTCTCCCTACTTCCTTCTAAGCCTCTTTCCTACCTTCTCTCCTGTCAGTCAGGAATGCTCCATACCTCATGTAATAAATGACCATTAGTGTGAGGCTCACATGGCCCATAAAAACGATTTAGATTATCATGAAGCCTGTTGTTTTTCTGTGTCTGTTTAAGCATCTTCCCAATGTATTATAAGAATGTTAAAACCGTATCTCATCCTCAGCAGCTCTTTCCTTGATCTCTCACTCCAGTATGCAGAGTGAAGGCCTTCTACAGAGTAGAACTTTATTAAATATTTGGTGGGTAGAACTAAAATTCATGTGGCTAGGCCTCCGGGATAAGACGGGTAGCAGTGCTTGACGCCATTACCGTTTGTCTCTGGGGGCTTGGTGTTTCTAGCCAGGCTTGTCCTCTCTCCTACTGTCCCTAAAAATCCCTTCATCTAAAGTGTCCTCTGGGATGGTATAAATTTGGGTTGGGTATTCCTCCTATGGTTTCATAACATTTTTACTTCTCTGGATCATAGGTGGGTAATTTAAATTTATCACATTATAATTGCTATACAATGTCTTTTTCTCCTATAAGGTTTGGGACTTCCTGGCTGCCTTATTCCTTTAGTGATGAGACTTAGTCGAGTTGTCTGGATGGTGTGGTCCAAGAGAACTTTCTGTGATGATGGAAACGCTCTATTCTGCTGTCTAGTGGAGAAAGCATTTTCCCTGTGTGGTGACTGAATACTTGAATAGTGGCTAATATTCCCAAAGAACTACTTTAATTATGTTTAATTTTAATGAGCCTGTGTTTAAATTTGAATAGTGACATATGGTCAATGGTTGCAGCATGAAACAGCACGTTTGTCGGTTTCTGGCATTCTTTCCAAATAACATGGTTTGGGCCACATTGAATTTCTACTTCGTTTCCCATTTCAATCACTCCTGCTCCTACTTTTATTATTTCCTTCTGAATGTATCATCTTTTTTTTTTCCTGACTTTTTAATCTGGAAATATAACTCAATTATTTCAACACTCCTAAATGTATGCATTCAAAGCTACAAATTTTCCTGAGTCCTGCTTTATTGTGTTCTGTAAATTTTAATCTACAGAATATTTTAAACTGGCTTTATTAGTATTTATGTACATTAAAAGACATTGTCTTTAAGGGTACAGCTGGAGAAGTTTTGGTTAATGTGTATACGTACTTAATTATGATTTCAACTAAGATATACAGACAATTTCTATTATCTCTCAACTACCCTTTCATTCCCTTGGCCTTTGTAGTCATTTCCTATCCCTCTTAATCTGCCATCACTATAGGTTAAGTTTGACTTTTGGATAACCTGAAACAAACATAAATCTCCTTTTTTTGCCCCCTTCCCTATTTTAGCATAATGTTTTTGAGAAGCATCCACGCTATCGTATGAACAATTCTTTCTTACTGCCCATTATTATTTCATGGGATGGATGGAGGACAACTTGTTTATCCATTTATTTAATTATGATTTTGGGTTGTTCTAATATGTGACCGTTATGGATAAACTGCTGTACATGTGCACATACAGGTTTATGTGAGGGGGTAAATTTTCATTTCTCTCAGTTAATTAAGTAGGTGTGGAATTGTCTGGTTATATGGTGAATGTATAACTTTACAAGAAATGGACTCGGTATTTTAAAAAATGATTGTATCATTTTCAGTTCCTCCTAGTAACACATGAAGCTTCCCGTTGTTCATCAATATGTGCTGTTACCAGTCTTTTGAGTCTTAGCCATGTCAGCATGTGTGTCGTGGTATCTAACCATGGCTTTAGATTGCTGTTCTCTGATGACTAATCATGTTGAACATCTTTTCAGGTGCTCATTCGACTTTTATTTAATTTTTGCAGTATGAATACTCAAATATTTGCCATTAAAAATTGGGTCAGTTTTCTTATTAACATTTATCTGTGAAGCTTCTTCATATATTCTCAGTACAGATTAGTTCTGCCTATTTATGACTTTCTTCCTAGTTTGCTCCGCTGAAGAGGAGAATAATTTCATTTCAATTCAGTTTAATTTTTCAATTTTTGTCTTTTATGATTCATGATTTCTGTATGCTGTGTAAGAACCCTCTGTCTACCTTAAGGTTACAAAGTTTTCAAAAAAGTATTTCCCTTTAAAAGTTCTATAGTGATCACGTTTAAATTTAGGACTATGATCCATTATGAGTTACTTTTGGGTATAATGTGAAAAAAAAGAATGGAAGTTTATTTTTCCTGAGTGAATATCCACTGTCCCCAGCATTTATTGCATTCTTTTTCTTCAGGGAATTACTATGGCACCATTTGTTGAAAATAATTTGACCCATGTATGTGAGTAATATTAGAGATTTAGCTCTGTATTGCATATTGTGTTCCATTTATCTATAAATGTACTGTAAGCCATTAACCACACTGTCTTAATTATTGCCACTTAGAATTGTCTGGCAATCATATAGTGTAAGTCATCCAAAAAGCTTTGTTTTAATTTTCAGATTTCTAGGTCCTTTATATTTCTACATAAATTTTAAAATCAATTTCTGAATTTTTATAAAACTTGTGCTGAATATTTATTGGAACTTCCTAAATTGACAGATAAATTTGATATCTTAATTGAGAATTCTAATCCAGTAACATCATATATTTCTCCTTTGTTAAAGATATTTAAAATTTTTCTCTCAGCAATGCCTTAGTTTTAAATATGCAGGTCTTGCAGATTTTTTATTAAATTTATCATTCTATTTTTTTCTAGTTTGAATTTTTCTTAATTTTAATATTTGTTTCTAGTTAGAAATACAATTGAATTTTTATATTTTCTTTTGTGTTGTCAATATTATTTAAATCACCATAGTTTTAATAGCATTTTTTAATTGTAGAGTCCTCAGGATATTCCATATCATAAATTGCTTGAGAATAAAGACAATTTTACTTCATCTCAAATGTATGTTTAGGTTGAGTTTCTTAGCATTATAATTGATATCTGCTTTTCTGAGACAAACTGCACTGGATTTCATGTATTGTCCGTTTTTATATATAAGCCTGAATTTTACTTGCTAATGTTTTTTTGTTTTTGCAAGAAATTGTGTGTGTGTTTTGTAATAACTGTCTGGTTTTGGTATCAGAGTAAAAACAGCTTCATGAAAGTGGTTAGCAGTGTTATTTTCTCTATTTTTGTGTTTGTGTAAAGCTGTTTATTTTCTTCTTTAATACTTGATAAAATTCACCGTGAGAGAATCTAGATTGGGGGGAAGTTTTTTTGAGTGAATTTATTCAGATATAAATATATATTCTTAGGTTTGTGGATTTATGGTTTTCATGAGAGTTGGAAAGTATTTTTCAGCCTCAAATCTTTCCTTCTGTAACTTCTGTAACTTCAACCCACTTTTTTTTACATCGCTTGATATTGCCCTACAAGTCACCAAGGTTTTACTTTTTCTGTTTAAAAAAAAAATTCTCTAGTTCACATTGGATGGTTTCAATTGCATATTTTCATGGTCATTTATATATTCCTTGGTATTTAATTTGCAGTTAATGTTATTCAGTGTTTTCTTTCAGTTTCTATATTGCACTTTTTGGATCTTAAAGTTTCATTTGATTCTTGTTAAAAATTTTTATTTCACCGGGTGTGGTGGCTCGCGCCTGTAATCCCAGCACTCGGGAGGCAGAGACAGGAGGATTGCTGAGTTCCAGGCTTGCCTGGACTACATAGTGAGCTCAGGGCCAGCCTCAACTACAAAGCGAGACCCTGTCTCAAGAAAAAAAGTTTATTTCTACTCTTAGGTTCAACTTTTCTTGTATTTCCTTGAGTATATTGTTTCTAATTTTCTCAGTGCTCATTTCTTGGGTGCTTTTATCAACTTCTTTCCCTTGTGGCAATGGGCCCCATTTTCTTGCTGCTTGCATGCTTAGTAACTTAAGAGTAATTTTATTAGATGCTAGACATTATGATCATTACATTATTGAGTGTATGCTTCTGGTTTCCTTCCTTTAAAGAGTGTTGGTAAAAATTGAGTATTAGTTACACTACTTGTAGATTATCTTCATTTTGAAGTTATTTGACAATTTTGAGAAATTTAAAGTTGCCTTCAGATTGAATATTTCCTTACCTGTGTGAATTTTGGGAATTTTCTTCTCCTGTAATTCTTGACATAGTTTCACAACATTTTACTTTATTTACACAGTATCTGGAAATGGATTCAAGGGGATCACTTTGTATATTTGTAGAATTGTTTCTATACATTATTCCCTTTTCCTCAGCAGTCTAACCTGAAAAATTTGATACCTAAAATTCCTCCCTCCCCTCCCCTGAAGTCCCCGTATTACTTTTCTGTTTCTTGAATTCAGTGGGGTGACTGATCTCTGCTTGGTCTCTGTATCTGTGTGTCTGTCTCTCTGCCTCTGTTACTGACTCTTTCTCTCTCTCTCCATTGTGGTCTGAAAGCTTATCCTGTTAGAAAGCCAGGGTAGGACAGAGATATCCTACTTTGTTTTCAGGTATTAACATTTCTTTGCTGTGTATCATTTCCTAAAATACTGTTAACATTGGCTCATATATTTTGTATAACTTTACAAAGATTTATTTCAGGAAGACAAGCTCAGTTCTGAGTACTTCATCTTAGAACAAGTTCCAATTTTAAACATTTAAGGAATTTTTTATTCTGAGTTTTTAAATGTCCAAAAGATAATGAGTTTCAACTTTGAATTTAATTTCACCGTGCTCTGAGACTGTATTCCATATAAGAATAAACACCTGAAATTTGTTGACTCATGTCTTGAAAAGGAAAAGTGTGGCATGGATTAATGTGAAATTTGTGCTAATAACTCCAAAGTTCTGTTGTTTTGTTTTGTTTTGTACCAGGGATCAAACTTGGGACCTTTTGCAAGGAAGGCATTGGAACCACTGAGCTCATTCCCCAGCACACAAAGTTCTATAGTCTGTCCTGAATGATTATCGTAAGCACATATTTTCCTTCTAGTGTTGCCAAGAACATAACTCCCTGGCTGCCAATAACATAGCTTCTGATCTAACCTGTTACGCTGCCAAGGAGATACCTTGATATTGGCCTACAATGCTACCTACCTGCTCAGGGCTTGAACTCCTCCTGGAATGTAACATTCGAATTTTTGACATGTTCCTGGTTGCAGGCCATTGGGTGCCTTACAGAGACTAGTGGTGAGGACTGGCATGAGGGTCTCTAGCTCCGGTGCCACTGTGACCCGATGCTGCAGGGACAGAGCTATAAAATGGTTTACAAACATGGGGGGCACCAGTCCAGGATAATGTTGGCCATGACAGTTTTATTTTATTTTTTCAGCCCAAGCAAATTCCTCGTTGGCTGACCCTGCCCTGAACTGATGTGTACTCCAAATATGTGTCTTCCTTATCCAGCTGACCTTATCCAAAATTAATGTTTGTTACCCTGAGTTTGAACTTGTGGTCTACCAATCCGTAATAATAATATCATCTGTAACCATCTGCTTGATATGCACTGTACCTATTTCCTGATCACAAACACTGTATAAATGGTAGAAGGACAAAGGAAAGCAGCCTGGTTCTTTGAAGAACTATCCTGACCGGGCCCATCAATGTAAATAAAGTTTGCTTTCTGCCTCCAAGTCCTGGGTGCTTCAGTGTTTCCCGTTTGCCATTACACTATTAACTTGTCAACATTTCATGTGAAGAAAGACTATTTCCTAATTCTGGGGAGTGACTTCTACAAATTTTTGTCAGATCCATCTTGTCAGTTGGATTCAACTCTCTTATATCATTACTAACTTTTTGTGTAGTCGGCTATTTATAAACGACAGATGCACGGTGAAATTGAATACTGGGTGCTAGAATTGTTGATTTTTCTTTATTGTTATATCACTTTTAACGTTTTAAATTTTTATTAGGGCATGTTTTCAGGACATAATCATTACATTTATAATGAGGAGTTGGTGCACGTGACACAACAAATCTTGGTTCTTTGTACATCGCCTATACCTTCTCTCACTCTGCCTCTTGTATCTCCTGGTGCTCTTCCCATTTGAAATCTCCATCTCTTGTCTTCGTATCTCGATTCCTTTACCCTTTGAACAAGATGTTCCTACCTCCACTTATTTATTTATTTATTTTCTTCTTTATTTCCGTATTGGGTTTCTCATAAGAGAAACCATGTGATATTGAAGCTTAGGTGTGTCTGGCTTATTTCACTTAACATATGCGCTTAGGGTGCATCCATTTTCTTTTAATGACTGAAGCTTATTTTTCCTTATGGTGGAGTACTTCTTCAAGGGTGAAAATACCACATTTTAATTACCTACTCATCTGGTGGTGAAGATACAGGCTGCTTTCGAGACTTAGCCATTATGAATTGCACTGCTGTAAGCATAGCTATAGATGTATCATTGTAATACACTGTTTTTATCTCTTTCAGGAAGATACCTAGAAAAGTGAGTATCTGGAGCAAAAGGAATTTCTATTTTCAGTTTTTTGAGTAATCTCCCCGCTGATTTTCATAGTGATTATAATAGTTTATGCTTCCATCAACAATGTAGGAGAGTTCTTCTTTTTTTCTGCTGCACCCTCTCCAGTATTTGTTAATATTTGATTTTGTTATGCTGGGCATTCTTATTGTGATCAGCTACATAATACTTTATCTTAGCAAGAATTTATTATATAAACAATCAAAGAATCATTACACGTACAAGCTAAAAGCCAGCTTAAACTTTATAAATAATACATCTATTATATTGTTCTATATATATTCTGTATAAATTATAATGAAGAAGATAAAATGTTCGGCCTAAGATCCTAAAGCAGGCTCTGGAACTACAGTTAAAAAAAACACCCTAATTTTGAGAAGTTTGTGGTATATTAGGTAAACATGAGAAGATTTGGAGACAGACATATCTCATCTAGCTCTGTCACTTAGTGATGTGTGACTGGGGAAATTCTCACCTACTCCGTGCCTTAGTCTACATTTCACTGAAGTAGGGATAAAATTTAGTGCCCCTTCACAGTATTGTTGTGAGTGTTAAGTGAGATAATGTGTGGAAAGGGTTTAGCAAATTTCTCATGCATAATGACTTTGGTGACTCGGTAGCTGTAGATCCTATAATTACTTTATCCCTGGTGCTGCGGCCTGAACTCAATAATGGAGAAGGGCCTCTGAGAAACACAGAGATCTCCTTGAACAATCAGGGGGCAGTGTGGGCGATAAATTTAAGTTTGGTTTTTAACATCATAAAGACACAGTCAAATTCCTTCCCACTTGCAAAAGATGTATCTCCTATTACTGTTTACCGATCTTATAATTGGTGAAGGGGATGAAAAAGGCTTAAGACCTGTCATGGACATATAGTAACTACCCAGAATGAATGTAATCATTATACATGGCAAAGATGAATTAAAATAATTGTAATTGGGGCTGGAGATTTAGCTCAGTGGTTCTGGCACCTGCCTCGCAAGCTCAAGGGCCTGAATTCAATCCCTGGTGACTCACGCCCACCAGCCATCAATAACACATACCACAGTGCCGGGCATGGTGGCTCACGCCTCTAATCTCAGCACTCAGGAGGCAGAGACAGGAGGATTGCTGAGTTTGAGGCTTGCCTGGGCTACATAGTGAGCTCAGGGCCAGCCTGAACTACAAAGTGAGACCCTGTCTCAAAAAAAAAAATTGTAATAATAATAATGAGATAATAATGGGATCTAAAGGTAGGGGAAGAGAAATAAAAAATAATCAAGAAATAAATCAGAAAATAAAAAGAATCAAGATGTACCTACTCCCTGTAGACATTACGTACTACAAACAGATCCAAATAAAAACATAAAAAAAAGAAAGAATTGACACCATGGATGAAGATAAAGCCCAGGACAAAGGTTTGATAACATTAATATTTACACAGAGAAAAGTGAAGGAAACTAAGAGGATCCAAAGATCTAGAAAAAAAGTCGAGAGAGAGCACAGTGTAAACCAAAGGAAGAGAGAGTTTTATGAATGCACATAAAAAGTGAGTAATGTGGATGTCCATGTAATTCTGAAGCGTGTGTGTACTCTTGGTCACCCTTATGTCCTTTTTGTTAAATGGAATTCTTTATTGATACACTTTATATACAGCTCACAATCACACTCAACACTGAGGAATACGTACCAGTATATGACATGAGTTAATTCTTATTTTTAACCATGTCCCTACCCACCCACAACCCCCACCCCTTATATATATGCTATTTCTTTTTCTTTCCAAATCATATTTATTCTTTCCCCTCATTATTTCCCCTACCACATTCCCTTTGAATACTTCCTATTGTACAAAATCTATCTTACATTCTAGAACTCATTATGTCCGTTTTATATGAAATACAAGCTGTGATTGTGACCTACAATTAATTAGGTGGCTAGCACTTGAGAGTCAGTGGTGAGGAAGAAAAGTTTTCGGAAATAACAATTTATTGTCTTCCTTCCTTCCTTCCTTCCTTCCTTCCTTCGCTCCCTCCCTCTGTCTCCTTCCCTCCCTCTTCCTCCCTCAGACTGTAGCTACAGTTTCCTGTGGGGGCAGTAAGAGTTTCTCTTGAAAATTCCAAGATATTTTGCTGAAAGGCAACTCGGCCCCTTTTTTTATGCGGCCACTGTGGCTGATCTTACACGAAGATAGGGTTTTTCAGCTCTTTCCAGGGAGTTCTGCCCTTAACTTTTTTTTTTTCATTTGCTAAGTCATATCATTGTGTCAATTTATTTTAAGAACGCTTCTGGTATTCTGGAAACCTTCTGCTCTTCCTGTACTTACTATTCCTCAACCCGCATTCAGAACTGAAACATCATTTATGTTGAAAGATAGTTTTTCCATATTTATATAACAACTTTCATTTTAACTGTGATCTGTCATCAGATTTGATTTGTTAAGGTATTATGTGCACTTTTTTGAGGACTCTGTTTTCTAGCTAAAGTCTTGACCTGCTCCATTTCCGACCTGGGCCGGGTCGCCCCTCTTTAGGCAACCTGGTGGTCCCCCGCTCCCGGGAGGTCACCATATTGAGGCCGGACTTGGTGCGGACACCGAAGGGCACGGCGCACTGCAGTCCAGGACTCCCGGACGCAAGCGACCCTCCCTCCTCAGCCTCCCGAGTAGGGAGGACTAGAGGCGCGCGCCGCCACGCCCGGCTCCAGCCAAAGTCTTACTGAGGCACGCCTCTCCGATGCAAAGCCTCTCCATGCCGTTTCTTAGAATGATGTAAGTAACGGTGGTAGATTTACTCAACAGAGACAAAGATGAATGTTAACGGAATAAAACGGTTCAGCTGGGACCAGAAATAAATGGGCTTAAGAAAGAAGAAGTATTTCTTATCTATCTTAGGCTAAAGAGAACTAGAGATACATCATTTTGAAAGAAGAGGGGGAAGATAAGATTCATTCATTCATCTATCATTTTAAAAGTTAACTGGCAGGACTGTGGCAGGTATTGCGCAAGATGTTGGCAATATCATGGCTGAAAAGACACATGAGCTCTCTGGATGCATACAATGGGTAAAACATTCTTTTTTTTGAGACAGGGTCTCGCTTTGCAGTTCAGGCTGGCCCTGAGCTCCCCATGTAGACCAGGCAAGCCTGGAACTCAGCAATCCTCCTGTCTCTGCCTTCCGAGTGCTGGGATGACAGGCATGAGCCACCACGCCCGGCACTGTGGTATGTGGTACTGATTGCTGGTGGGCGTGAGTCACCACACCCAATATTGTATCATTGTATGTGGTTACCGAAATCGAACTCAGGACCTTGCGCTTGCGAGGCAGGTGCCGGAACCACTGAGTTAAATCTCCAGCCCCAGGAAAAACATATTCTTAATGTCAGGTTTGTCTGGAATGGCTGGGGAAAATGAAAATGAGCTTTGGAGCCTCCCACTTAAATTAACGGAGAGAATTTAGGCGCAATTTTTCTTAGACGAGCACATCTTTGAACTCAGGTCTAAGAAGAATTCAGACCTGTAATAATATGTACGTGATGCCTGGGATTTTTGGTGACTTGACTTCCCCTTAGTGTTAGCCCAGCTCGTGTATCCGTCATGCTACTCCTACCTTTTTGGAGCTTGGCCAGACAACACAATGAGCAAGAACATGAATTTTGGTATCAGATTAACCACTACCAGTTTTGAAACTGATGAGCTGTGTATCGTTAGCCAGGGTCCTCCCCACCCCTGAATTTCAATTTCCTATGAACTAAAGGGGCAGGAACCATACTTACTACACAGGACTTTTGTGAAGACTAAGAGAAATGAGCACCCAAAGCTCTTGGTGTCTCTGACACACAATGAGTGTCCGTTGTTATTAGAATCACCCTGGATCCAAAAGACACTCTCAGACATGGTGCTGATGCGACGAAGCATAAACTCCACTTCGTATTCAGCACCCTTCTGAGTCACATCTGACAAAAACAGCCATCGTGACGAGTATAAAGCACTTGCGCTGTCCAGCTTTACCCTAAGCAACTCACACGTGAGTTGGCAGTGCTGATTCTTGATTGTCATGCTTTCCTCATTTTTTTTTTTTTTGTCCTTATGGCTGAAATTGTGAAACAGGCCACTGACTCCAAATTGGGGTCCATGGGCTCAAGGGCTATAAAAAATCACGGTAGGACTCCGGCATCTCACACTCATAGGTTTTAACACTCCACTGTCCCTCTGTGCTGTATTTGAGATTCTGCCCAGTGACCCTCGGGACCAGGACATCGGAAGGCAGGTGGACAGAACATATCCAGATCAATTAGATTCATGACAGGTGGTAAATGCTACCAATTTCCCCAGGCTCTTTATCCTAGGCAAGTTCCTGTGTTATCATTGTGGAAGGTGGCAGAGCATACACCACAAAACCATGTGCAGCTTTCTTTTTCACCCCTGGCAGAGTTTCTCTCTGGTTGAGGAGTTTCAAAGAGGAGGTTTCACTTTAACTGATAGTCTTACAGACCTCTGGAATATTTGAAGCTTTCTTATTTTAGCGGACTTTTTGTGAAGAACCAGGACTTTTCTTACTTTTTGAAACCATATATATATATATATAATTTTTTAAAGTGTCTTTTCTGTTGTTTCTAGCGAGGAAGTCTCACTATATTGCCCAGACTGATCTCAAAAGATCCTCCTGTCTTAGCTTTCTGAGTAGCTGAGACTACTGGTCTATGACAACCCGCCCAGCTATACTTGTGTGTCTTTGCGAAAGGGAGTGCCATGCTGTTGTCAGAAGTGAATACCCTACATGACATCACATTTAGATAACACACTTAACATGCAGCTGTAGATAACAGAGTGGCAGTCCTGAGCCCCTTGCGGAGGCTGAAGGGTCTGAGTCCCGGGTTGACAGGGCCAAGAGATGTACACATATTCCCAGGCGTCTGCTCTGGATCTTCTCAGTGGCCTGTTTTAATCTCCTATTCTAAAATGCAGGTCAATGGCACACTTCCTTTCAATGACTTTTAGTCAAATTTCTTTCTAATTTGAATTGGAGAAGAGGAACTCTCTGCCAAGATAAGCCCATAAAAATGATGGCCACAGGGATTACCTCACATCGCCTGGAGGCCTGTGCCATGGTGACGCTTCTCTTTTTTCTCATTCTCTGCTTCTAGGTAAGATTGGTAACTTCTAGGTAACATCGCTTCCAGCTTGATGTGCTTTTGCCTTGGACAAGATTACTCATGAGCCACTTGGTACCAGAGTGTTTAAGAGTTTTCCCCAATCATGGGAAATTGGGAACAACTCTGAGGATGTTGGTGACGGAGGTATAGAAAGGAGGAAAAAGCAGTCGGGACAAAGTCTGGTTCCTGTACTTTAAGACGGTTTCTTCCTCGGGACTACTCATTGGAAACAGACTTTGGGAGCAGGGTTGATGTGGCTGAATCTTTCTGTAGATCTGTGTTGAGAACTGCCTCTTTGAACAACATCACCGGTTTTCTCTGTTGTTTTTTGGGGGATAGGCTTCACCTAATTCTCCTTAGGCTTTCATTCTTAAAGTACAGTTACCTTAAGTGCAATTATTACCTTGAAATTGATTTGTATCATCAAGGAAATATTTGTTATGAATGCTTTAAGAGTTCTTTTAAATAAAAAAATCAAGGAGTTAGCATCACTAGACTGTTGTGAGATTTTAACCAGTTAAATATATAAAGCTTTTGGAGCAGTGTTGCAGAACATTAGCTGTTAATATTGTACTGGGTGTGTTGTGCTATCTTAACAGGCCACAGAAAATTACTCATCCTTACTTTCCTGGGATTAAACTCAGGAGTGACTGTCAATCTATGCCAAGGCTAGATGCATGCTGTACCAGATTGGAGTCCTCGACACCTGGACATTCCTATTTATTTATTTTTGAGACAGGGTCTCACTTTGTGATTCAGGGTGGCCCTGAGCTCACTATGTAGCCCAGGCAAGCCTCGAACTCACAGCAATCCTCCTGCCTCTGCCTCCTGAGTGCTGGGATGGCCTTTTTACTTTTTTCAGGGGGATCATGAATGTCCTTGGTATTACGAGTCTTGCGTGAAAGCCAAGCGTTTAGTCACCCCTCTTCCAGAAAATGCTGATCATGAGATCAGCAGGTGCTTACAAATTGAAGAAACTTGGTCACCTTCCTTGTTGGTTAGATTAATTTGAATGGCTAACAGAGTATTTAGTCATAGGAGTGTGGAAATGAGAGGTAGATTTGGCCAGATGCAATTTTCCACAGAGTTTTTACATATGTTATGAGTATTTCAGTTTCATTCTTTTCAAGAATGTTTGTATAGCCACAGGCTTGGAAGTGGGAGATTGTGTCTCTTTTCAAGCCAGATGGCACATTTGTTTACTGAACAAGATAATAATGCCCTCTGTGGAGAGGAGTTCGGGAAGGTTTGGTTGGAGTCCTTTAAAAAGTTAGAAGTTTCCTACGCTCAAGGTTCTTGGCTAGCACAGGGCACAGATATGTGTACGTAGGGCCTCAGGAGGACAGCTCTGCACTGTCCACAACTCCCACGGGACATAGGAACAAGGACAATGTGTGAACATGGAGCTTTTGCTGCCTACTCTATCATAAGTAAAAATAGCCTCTATTCATTTGGGCTTGTTGTTTCCTTCCCAACTAAAGTTTGAAAAGGTAGCAAGTCAGTTTAGTACCGGTGCTGTTGCTTAAGGACTGCTTAGTTAAATGCTCAGTAAGAATTGAGCCAATGTTTCAGTTGTAGAACGGTCAAAGGAGAGCAGACAATGCCCAGGAAGGGAAATCGAAAACACAGGGAAACACGCTGGATTTTCTACTTACAAAGAATTATAAGATGTGATAAAAATATGGTGAATGTTTAGATTTATTTTTTATTTTTTTGAGACAGGGTCTTGCTTTGTAGTTCAGGCTGGCTCTGAGCTCACTATGTAGTCCAGGCAAGCCTCGAACTCAGCAATCCTCCTGTCTCTGCCTCCCAAGTGCTGGGATTACAGGTGTGAGCCACCACGCCTGGCACTGTGGTATTGATGGCTGGTGGGCATGAGTCACCACGCCCAGCATTGTATGTGGTTACCAGGATCAAACTCAGGGCCTTGTCCTTGCGAGGCAGGTACTGGAAACACTGAGCTAAATCTCCGGCCCAAGATTTTATAAAGTGTTACATTAAAAGACACATGGTCATGAACACTGCCAGGAAACCCTCCCCATTATGAGAACCCGCTTAACTCATCATTTTTTCTATGTTCTGAGGCAGTTCTGGAAGTTCTCTTTCACGAGTATCTTCGGTTGCACTGCTGAGGCTCTTGCATCCTTGAACTGATTCAAAACACTTGCCTCTCATGGACATTTTTGAGTTAGAGGAGAATCAGAAGTTACAAGCTGCTTAATCCAACGAGTAATATTTTTATGTGCTAGGTTTCTGGTACTTGAAGCATCAGTCCAGTCACACCTGTCATCATACCACTCAGGAAAGAGGACTTCCAGAATTACTTAAAATGTCAACAGCAAGGGGATGAGTGTGTTGGAAGTGAAGGGGACTATTTTGAGAGGATTAATAGCAAGTTTACTGTGATAATTTTTAAAAAATTAAAAATGCCATTTATTTTGATCATACCTTGTGCAATACATATATACACATATATACTTTTTAAAATTTTCAAATTGACTCAGAAATACAGACATTTGCAGCAATGAAAAACTGAAGAATTTAGGTATACTGCTCTTGAAAAGGTGAATTCTTACTATATTAACTGTAGAATAATATTACAATAAACTTAGTGGCTTAAGGCCATGCAAGTGTAATGTATTATTTGAGTTATTGTTGATCAGAAGTCTAGGAATAGTGCAGCTAGATTTTTTTGCTCAGAATTCTTTTTTGTGTCAGGGATCAAACTTGGGGCCTTACACTTGTGAGGCAGGTGCCAGAACCACTTTGCTAAATCCTCAACCTTCTGTTCAGAATCATGATAAAGGGCTGGAGGACTTAGTTCAAGTGGTAATGAGCCAACCTTGGATGCACAAGGGCCAGAGTTCAATCCCCAGTACTGAAAAAAAAAATAAAAATAAAAAAATAAAAGAACTGTAGTCACTGTTTTCTGGGGTTTAAGCTTTGCTCTCAAGATCTAACCTTACTGGCTGTCATCCTTGTAGTGACAGTTGGTTAACTGAGCTCCCCATTTCCTTACAGCCTGTCAGCCTCAGGCCAGTCCACCACCATAGGAACCCAGATTTTGTAGCATATGGCTTCCTCCATCTTCAAGTCAAAAACTGTATGTCAGATTCTTTCCATACTTCAAATTTCTGATTTCCTTTTCTGAGATAAGCTGGAGAAAGCTTTCTAGTTTTAACAGGCTGTGATCAGGAATGGCCCTCTTGTGTAAGGGCTCTATGAAAAGATCAGGAAACAACACACAGGGAAACCCATCACACTCACAGTGCTGGGATTTATGCAAAGTTTCTACGTGATGAGGAGGAGCAGCCGTCCTACAATTCTCTCAACTTCAGCTACTATAATTTGGGAAAATAATGCGGTAATAGTTTCACAATGAAGCATCTGTTTACTTTTTGATCCTGCAACTTAACTTCCAGAACTTCTACCTTATTGAAATATGCACCAACAATAAATGATAAAGTTACAAAATGTTTTCTTGTTTGTAATGATTCCATGTTCAAAACTGTCATTCCTCATTAAAAGGAGAATATTTTAATAAATTATGGTATCTTATTATGGTTGACTTAGATATATGTTGATCTGGACAGTGGGAAATTTCTGAATAACATGTGTTTAATATTATGATTCTATTTCCAAAAGAAAAATATAATTCCTTCTATATGTTCCTGAAAATTCAATTCTGCTCCTTTAGCAAATCTGTAATCTGTCATTGCTGCCATGTTTTTTAAAAAAATGGATTATAATATGCATTAAATGGATAATATATAATAAGCTTTATAATATGCTTTCCTATCTGCTTGGAGAATCTCCTGGTTACTGTTGTATCTCTAATAGTTTTTGTTTTATATTCTCAACAATCTTGCTATTCTGGCATTTGCTTGGTTTAACCACAGCCCTGTATGATAACTCTTTGTCTCTCCCTGCACAGCTTAATGTACTGGGAAAAATTTTACAACCATATTTTACAACCAAATATAGGCAGCCTATATTTTCCCCTTGATTTTTATTATTTTCAATAATGCTTTCGAAGCAATTTTAAACTAAAGTCATAGATACAAGCAAGTACTAATTTCCTTCTACACGGCATATACTTCTCATTATTTCATAAAAATGAATTTTTATAATCTAGAGTTTAAATATTATATTCAGAATATCTGAGCTGATGTAATTGTAGTCTTTTTTTTTTTTTTTTTTTTTTGAGACAGGGTCTCGCTTTGTAGTTCAGGCTGGCCCTGAGTTCACTATGAAGCCCAGGCAAGCCTGGAACTCAGCAATCCTCCTGTCTCTGCTGCCCAAGTGCTAGCATTACAGGCTTGAGCCACCACGCCCAGCACTGTGGTATGTGGCATTGATGGCTGGTGGGCATGAGTCTCCACGCCCAGCATTGTATGTGGTTACCGGGGATCGAACTCAGGATCTTGTGCTTGCGAGGCAGGCGCCGGAACCATTGAGCTAACCCTCTGGCCCTGTAATTGTAGTCTTTATCATTACCCCTGCTGTTCCATTACACTGTTATCTGCATCTGTGCTCCAAATCTATTTTAGCTATCCATGATTATTTATATGGTATGCCTCTTCCTATTTGTTCCTTTCAGTCAACCTATGTCCTTATGTTTGAAGTTAGGTTCTTACAGGCAATCTTTAGTACAACTGGGTCATTGCCTTTAAAATGTACTTTTCTAATCTCTTAATTTGTGTAAATTTGCCTTTTTATTGTTTTCTGTTTATTCTTTCTGTATCTTGTTCTTCATTTCTTGCCTTCCTTGGGTTATGTACACATTTTCTTGGAGTTCCATTTTGAATACAAATCGTAACATTTTTGAATCATATAGTTTCTAGAGTTTTGTTAGTGGTTGTTCTATGTATTTCTATGTGTACATGTAATTTATCTCAGCATGCTGGTATCGAGGGTTTACCACTTTTATTGGTAATCTAAGTGTAATTTTAGGTTTCTTTTAAAAGTTTATCACTTTTAATAGTAATCTAAGTGTAGATGTTTCTTTAAACTCTTCATCATCTGGGTGTAATTGTCTTAAATATTTCCTTTACATACAATGAGTGCTGTGTAAGATAGTATTGTAACTGCATTAACCACAAAATACCACTAAAGAACTTCATGAGGTGAAAAGTGGTTTGTTGTAATTGTTATTTTTGCTTATTCAATTGCCTGTTTTCTGTCTAAAGATAGTAGCTTTCTTCTCTCTCTCTCTCTCTCTCTCTCTCTCTCTCTCTCTCTCTCTCTCTCTCTCTCTCGTTGGTTTGTAGAATTTTTGAGCCTTTCATGCTGGGTCTGCAAGAGACAAATTCTTTCAGTGTTCTTTATCTCTTCTTCATTCTTAAAGAATAGCTTTGTTGGAAAGAGTTCCTTTCTTCAAGTACTTAAAAATGAAACATTTTCCCACTTCTTTCTGATCTCCATTGTTTTATATGAGAAACTCACTGTCCCTCAAACTGGTTTTTTGTTACAGAAACATTCCTCTCCTTTCTTTCTCCTTCTCATTTTTTAAATTGCCCTCTGGCTCCTTTTTGGAAACCAGATGTTGGTCTGGTGGGTGAGTGATTCTGGAAGATCATTCAGTTCCAGTTAGGCCTTCACGTGACTGTGCTCTGGTTGAGAGGTTTGTTGCAATTTCCTGAGAGACCCTGAGGCAGAACCACCCAGGCAATTCCTGAGCCACAAAAAGCACGAGTGAGCAGCTTCTTATTTGAAGTCACTAAGGTATGAAGTAATTTATTATGTAGCAATAAATGACTAGTGCAAAATCCCACTAATTAAATCAGTGTCCCACAAAGTAATCACACACACACATGATATAGCAGATACAGGTGTTAGGAAAATACACAGTGAATGTTTAAATTAAAAAAAAAGTTACAGGGCCGGAGATTTAGCTCAGTGGTTCCGGCACCTGCCTAGCAAGCACAAGGTCCCTGGTTTGATCCCTGGTAACCACTAACAATAATATTGGGCATGGTGACTCACGCCCACCAGCAACCAGTACCACATACCACAGTGCCAGGAGTGGTGGCTCACATTATAATCCCAGCACTAGGGAGGTAGAGGTAGGAGGATTGCTGAGTTCGAGGCTTACCTGGGCTACACAGGTAGCTCAGGGCCAGCCTGAACTACAAAGCGAAACCCTGTCTCAAAAACAAAACAAAACAAACAAAACAAAACATTGCTATTAATCTTCCATCAAAATATTCCTCCTTGTTTCAGACAAACTTATCCCTTCATTCTTGTCATTTTCTGAAGTAGTTCTGGAAGTCGTCTTTTGTGAGTGTCTTTACGAAGTGTGATAAAAAATACAGGGACTATTGCTGCTGGCTACCACATAATGGAAAGACAGCCTTGTAAAAAACATATGGTGCATCCTATCCATCATGTGCACCAGATCTAACACTATACAATTTCCCATTTTGTTCCCCATTTGCTCTTCCCCAAGGTCAATATTGGCAGGAAAGGTAAACATTTTGAATCAGTTCAGGACCTCAAGGAAGCCACTACCACACAACCAAAGACAACAAGGAAGACTTTCAGAACTGCTTCAGAAAGTCGTGAGAATGATGGGAACACTGGGAAAATTTTTTGACGGTTTAATGGCAATGTGTCCTTCAGTGTAATATATTTCAAAAAATTTAAGCATTTGTTGTACTTTTTTTTTTTTTTGAGGCAGGGTCTCGCTTTGTAGTTCAGGCTGGCCCTGAGCTCACTATGGAGCCCAGGCAAGCCTCAAACTCAGCAATCCTCCTGTCTCTGCCTCCCAAGTGCTGGGATTACAGGTGTGAGTCACCATGCCTGGCACTGTGGTATGTGGTATTGATGGCTGGTGTACAATGCCCAGCATTGTGCGTGGTTACCGGAATCAAACTCAGGGCCTTGCGTTTGCAAGGCAGGTTTTGGAACCACTGAGCTAAATCTCCGGCCCCACATTTGTTGTATATTTGAACACAATCATATTTTCTTAATTGGATGGACCTACTGGTATGTAAAGTAGGAATCAATATTTACCATTTTGGAGGAAGTTTCCAGTTCCTTTTAGTTCACTGCAGTCCTTTGTTATAGGAGAATATATGCTTTGTTTAATGGCTAATAATTTCATGAACGTTAATGTAGCCTGGCAAAGGTATGGTGGAACATGCAATTCTAAGATGTCCACCAGCTAGGAAGAATAAATGTTATGCTGATAAAGGAGGTTGAGTCCAAATTCTAATTCACATCTTAATTTTTCACAAAGTATAGTCAATCAGTTACATGCATGTTGGTCATAATGTATGACTAAAGGAAATAATGGAAATTATGGATGCAATCAGGTAACGATCTCCAACTATACCTTTTTTAGTACCTTATAAAGAAACAAATAACATGTAAATATATGATTTCCTTTACCATATTGAAAACATGATATATGGGTGGAAAAGATGCTCACATGAATCCTTAAAATAGCAGCTAACGCTTAACCTGCCAAAAACTAAAGCTAGACCTATCTCTTTCACCATGCACAAAACTAAATTCACAATGGATTCATGACTTAAACATTAAAACAGAAACAATAAACCTGCTAGAAAACAGGCTAGGTAAAACTCTTGGAGATATTGGCTTAGGCAGAGACTTCAAGAATAAAACCTCTATGGCACAAGAACTAGCAGAAGAAATCAACAAATGGGATCTCATCCTACTAAAAAGCTTCTGTACAGCAAAAGAAATCACTGGCACCACTAAAAGACAACCAACAACGTGGGAAAAAGTCTTTACTAGCAGTTTGTCAGACAAAGGGCTATT
Source organism: Thryonomys swinderianus (assembly GCA_004025085.1). Classification (NCBI taxonomy): domain Eukaryota; kingdom Metazoa; phylum Chordata; class Mammalia; order Rodentia; family Thryonomyidae; genus Thryonomys; species Thryonomys swinderianus. The sequence goes on from PVIC010010795.1 coordinate 35,696, forward strand.
GTCTACAACATACAAGGAACTTAAACAAATCAGTCTCCCCACGTTTAAAGATCCAATTCAAAAATGGGCATCTGAAATGAACAGACACCTCTCAGAGGCAGAAGTCAAAGCAGCCAAGAAGCATATGAAGAAATGTTCAACATCACTAGTCATTCGAGAGATGCAAATGAAAACAACACTGAGATTCCATCTCACTCCTCAAAGAATGTCTGCTATTACAAAATCAACCAACAATAAATGCTGGCGAGGCTGTGGGGAGAAGGGAACCCTTCTCCACTGCTGGTGGGATTGCAGACTTGTGCAACCATTGTGGAGATCGGTGTGGAGACTCGTCAGAAAACTAGGACTAGAGGTCCCATTTGACCCTGCTTTCCCCCTGCTAGGAATATACCCAAAGGAATTTTTAAAAATCACATTGGAAAGACAGATGTGCACTCTTGTTCATAGCAGCTCAGTTCATGATAGCCCAATCTTGGAAACAACCCAAATGCCCATCAACTGGAGACTGGATAAAGAAGATGTGTTTTTTTTTTAATGGAGTATTACTCTGCCATAAAGAATGACAAGATTCATTTATTTATGTGCAAATGGGTACACCTGGAGGACACACTAATAAGTGAAATAAATAGATCACAGATATGCAAATACCAGATCTTTTCTTTGATAGGAGCACCTGTAGATGCTCTAGAATGTATGGTAGTTTTTGTAGAATGGGAAATATCCAAAAGGAATTTGGTGTGGGAACGTAACGAGGGGAAGGAATAAATACGATTCGGAAAAAAAATAAAAGAGTATGTATATAGGGGGTGGGGAGGGTGTGGGTGGGTAGGGATGTGGGTAAAAATGAGAATTGACCTGTGTCACATACTGGTACAAATTCCCCAGTATTGTGTGTGATTATGAGCTGTGTATATAATGTACCAATAAAGAATTCAATTTAAAAAATAGCAGCTAAAGCAAGGTGTGGGAGTGTTTAATTCAAATCACAAGACTATGGGAGGCTGAGGCAGGAGGAATTCCCATGCCAGTCCAGCCTGGGAAACTTTGTGAGTTAGCAAGAGTTTACCTCAACATAAAGAATAAAAAGTAACAACAACAACAAAAACATGCTGAGGATATAGCTCAGTGAGAAGGCTCTGGATTTATTCTCTAGCACCAAATAGGTAAATAAGTAAGTAAGTAAATGTCAAATTAAAAACATTTCTTAAGACAATGGGGTACTTAAAAAGACAGGAATGACCATTTCTTTGATTTCATATAGTTTGAACTTTCATTATGTAGTTCCTGGATCTTCTAAATTTGAGTTGCTGTCCCTTGACATATGGAAGACAACAAAGGATGATTCTTATCATATTATTTTAAAATAGGTGTATTTTAGTGAGGCCCAAGTGTTTGATCCTGCTGTGGGTGTTAGGACTGTAAAACTAAATGCAATTTTCAAGGAGACTGAAGTTAGAACAGGGAGGCTCCACACAAATGCATCGTGTGAACACCCTACAGGCCTCTATGTGCAAGAACACAAAGCGAGGCACCTGGTGCAGTGTGAATGGGCGGCCAGAAGAGCTTCCTATAGGGAGGATATCGGAGCAGAGCCTGAAAAGAAGCAGGATAGCCTAGTCTGTGTGAAGATTTTCAATTCATGTATTGCATGTATTTTAGAAGCCAGACAAGCAGCCGGCTGCCCTTCTGTGCTATGCTCAGAGGACTCTCACAGGACAGAAGGCTTTCTTGTCTCTTCTCAAAGTCAAGCTATTTTTTCCTGGTGAAACACATTTGGTCCACTTGTGGTTTGCCTTGTTTCCTCAGGCTGAAGTTTTGCAAAAACTGTTCCTGCTCTCTTCGGTGTTCCTTACTCCTCATCTATTGATCGCTTTATATCTTATCTCTTTACCTTTTTATCTTTTATACATTTTTTCTCTTTATATTCATTACTTGCTTTGTGCATCTGCTTTAATTTGGTTTTAGCTTGTAGGAGAAGGGGTTTCTGTCATAGTAGGATGATTTTATTATTCTGCTTTATTAATTCAGCAAACAATCACAGGGCCTGGGGCCTGTTGGGAGGTAGTGGCGCATTTGGGAGGTGAGACAGTGGAAGCAGCTAGGTCACTGGGGGCACCTTGAAGGAGGGACTGGACCTGCCAGGTGCTGAGTGGTTCTTCTAATATACACGCACCATGAAGAGCTGCCTCATTGGATGCTCAGAAGTGAGGGGAGCCAGAGTACCATGGACGGGAAACCTCCCAAACCAAGAGCCAAAGGAAACTTTTCCTCTTTATGATTTGTCTCAGACAATTTGTCATAGAGATAGGAAACTGATCATTCTAAAGACCTACTATGTGCCAGGCACTAGCAGGCATGAAAAACATAAAAATAATTGGGTTGGGCCGGAGATTTAGCTCAGTGGTTCCGGCGCCTGCCTCGCAAGCGCAAGGTCCTGAGTTTGATCCCGGTGACCACAAGAATGCTGGGCGTGGCGACTCACGCCCACCAGCAATCAATACCACATACCACAGTGCCGGGTGTGGTGGCTCACACCTGTCATCCCAGCACTCGGGAGGCAGAGGCAGGAGGATTGCTGAGTTCACAGCGGCTTGCCTGGGCTACATAGTGAGCTGAGGGCCAGCCTGAACTACAAAGTGAGACCCTGTCTCAAAAAAAAAAAAATGGGTTGGGTATTGTCTTTATAGGATGGTAAGTGATTAAATTGTTTCTGTAAAAGTTTCCTGGTAGGGGCCGGAGGGTTAGCTCAGTGGTTCCGGTGCCTGCCTTGCAAGCGCAGGGACCTGAGTTCAATCCCCGGTAACCACATATAATGCTGGGCGTGGTGGCTCACGCCTGTAATCCCAGCACTCGGGAGGCTGAGATGGGAGGATTGCTGAGTTCGCAGTGGCTTGCCTGGGCACCATAGTGAGCTCAGGGCCAGCCTGAACTACAAAGCGAGACCCTGTCTCCAAAAAGCAAAAAAAAAAAAAAAAAAAAAAAGTTTCCTGGTAGTATAAGGAAGAATCTAGTCAATACTATGGAGCCCATAGGAGACTTTAAATACAATATAATACTTGAATTGGTCCTTAAAAAGTCATTAAGAGTTGCTGGAAGAAAAGGCAAGGTAAGAAAAGCCTACTGAGACTCACACATGCAAAAGCCTATAGGTATGATGAGCTGTTTGGGCACTGGAAAAACAGTCAAAGTTTGGAATATTGCTGGAGGACCAAGTCTGGAATATTGCTGGAGGATGCAAGAGGAGAGGAAAATCCAGGAGAGATGAAATTAGAGAGATTAACAGAAAGCTTTATATACCAGGTGAGATGACTTTTATATTATCCCACAGACAATGGTCCATTAAAAGTAAGAGGAGGGAATATTCATGATTATATATTTTCTATCCAGAAAAATGACTTGTGATGGGAGAATGGAGTAGAAGAGGTGGCACCGAGATGGAAAAGGCAGGTTGGAGGTTATTCCCACAGGGCAAAGTATAACAATGGGTAAGAAAAAACAAAACAAGCTAAAGTTTTTATTTAGTGGAAAAGAGTCTCCTTTCCAATGGAATGGAAATGGAAAAATAGTCATGTGGTTGTTTTCTAGTTGTTCTTTGTAAAGTGAGAAGATTTGGATAGTGAGTGGATGGGTGAATTAGGTAAGAAGAATATATGAGCATATACTTGTCTGTGGAAATGATCGCTGAGGGGACTTAAAAAGCAATTCACGGGCCGGAGATTTAGCTCAGTGCTTCCGGTGCCTGCCTCGCAAGCGTAAAGTCCTGAGTTCGATCCCCGGTAACTACATACAACAATGTTGGGCGTGGTGACTCACGCCCACCAGCCATCAATACCACATACCACAGTGCCCAGCGTGGTGGCTCATGCCTGTCATCCCGGCACTCGGGAGGCAGAGACAGGAGGATTGCTGAGTTGGAGGCTTGCCTGGGCTATATAGTGAGCTCAGGGCCAGCCTTGACTACAAAGCGAGACCCTGTCTCCAAATAAAAAAGCAATTCACATTTAAAAGCCCCAGCCCACTGACATGGCCGCTGGCACAGCCTGGCTCTCCCAAGTGTTTCAGGCCTGATGGTAGAAAGTAGCCCTTCAGGACTTCTCCTCTCTCTCTTAAGGTGGCTCATTCATACTGATTCCACTGAGACCAGCTAGCTTCCTTCTTGCTGCACCTGCAGTCTACAAACTCTGTGTCTTTCTGAGGCTAAGGGGTAGTCAAAAGAACTTTTAAGGAGATGCTTTTCTGGGCCCTCAGCTTGCAAATACATACTTTAAAAAAGCCATGACCTTCTACCACCCGGATCTAGGGACATCTTTCCTCAGCCCGCTTGGCCCAGCGGCCACTTCCTCTCTCCCATCCCACACCTCACTCTCCTTCACTGCGCAAGGGACTCTTTGCAATCCTGCTTTCAGGGAAGTTCCCCGGGGAAGGCACCTGAAGGGTTTTTTGTTTGTTTTTCCTTCCTCTTACCTATGTTTCCAGTGAAGAAAAGCAGACCAAAGAAATGAGGAAAATGAGGAGTTTTGCCTTTTTTTTTTTCTTTTTTTCTTTTCCTGGCACCAGTGATCAAACTCAGGACCTTGTGCTTGTGAAGCAGCCGTGGCACTACCGAGCTAAATCCCCAGCCCAGCTTTGCGCCTTGTATTGTGGTTTCCTGAACTGAAATGCACTGGAGAGAGGCCTGGGCGGTAATGACAATGTTCACTCTGTAGCTTTCTCTCGTTTCTCTACCCCAGTGAATATTGCTGAATATGGCGCTAAGAGAAAGTCACGTGAGAACAGTAGTTTTAGAATCACAGAGAGTTTGGCTTGATGCATTTAGCATTAAATTTATGACAAGTTTCTGTACCCCCTCTATCTCTTTCCCTTTCTCAGAATTATAATTCAGAAGTGAGCTGACCCAGGAATGAATTTTCACGTGTGTGTTTTTTTTTAAATGGAGAAATGATGTCAGAGATATGACTGACTTGACTCATTGGTTTAAGAATGAAGAATTGCTTTATTCACTAGGTTGTATAGCAGACTTTTGTTTTCCTTTTGTGCTACTGAGGACTGATGGGGGGGGGGGCTCATACTGAGCAGCATTCCCAGCCTTTTTTATTAATTTTTAAATTTTTGAGACAGGGTCTTGCCAAGTTGCCTAGCTTGGCCATGACTTGGAAGTGTTCCTGCCTCACGGCACAAGCAATCCGAGTAACACAGGATTCACCCGCCTTCCAGTCGCACATCCTGAGGAGGACAACTTCCTCTCAGCTGTCTTAGCTCTTCCCTAGAACCCGCCATTGCAATCACCCCTAGGGCAGCCTGTACCTCTGGACTGACAAGAGGAAGCCATTAGGGCTCAATTCTCTGGTCTCCCACACTTCAGGTCCACCTATATTATTACAAGCAGCAGGATTTCATCCTTTTTAAATGTTGAATGTTGCCCCGTGTGCATATGCACCCCATTTTCTTTACCCATTCATCAACTGCTGAGCATTTAGGCCATTCTCATGCCTTAGCTACTGTGAACAGTGCTGTCAGAGAAACAACAGTGTAGGCATTTCTTTGATATGCTGATTTAATTTCCTTTGGATGCAGACCTAATAATGGGATTTCTTGATCTTATGGTAGTTGTATTTTTAATTTTCTTGAGGAGTTTCCAAACTGTTTCCATAATGACTGTACTAACATATGCCCCTACCTACCATATTTAAAAGTTCCTCTTTCTCCACTTCTGAACCAGCACTTGCCATCTTTTGCCTTTTTGATAATAACCTTTCTTATTGCAGTAAGATGAGAGCCCACTGTCATTTTGGCTTGTATTTCCATAATGTCTAGTGATATTCAGTACTTTTATCATAAGTCTGTGGCCAGTTGTAGGTTTCTTTTGACAAATGTGTGTTTAAGTGCCTTGCCTTGTTTATATATAAATACATAAATACAAAAGAATTTTATAGTAGTTCCTCTGATATGGCACTTTATGCAAAGGTATAACTTCATCAGCTGCTTGGAACAGTGGTGGCTTACAGCCCTGTCTGGTCTGGTCTCTGCTGTCTCTGCTGAAGGGGGACATCCTTCCTCTCCAGCTGGAGCCCCTGTCTACCGCCCCATCTGATGACTAGCCCCAGGCAGGGGCATAAAGACCCCACTTCACACCTCCACTTGAGACATCCAGGAAGGGTCATCCCAGCTCTAGGTCTTAAACCCGAAGATGTGACTGTCCACAAAAGAGCAACGGCTATTATCCTTTGTTAAGCATTGGTGAACGCCTTTTAGGTCTGTTTCTCAGAAACTGAGCAAGTGAATAACTGTAATCGCTGGGTCACAATTGTTTGCAGTGATGCAAGCGGTTTCCATTTTTTCTTCTTTCAATAAAATTTCAGAAGGATCAAACTGAACTGTCAACTGATGGATATGGAAATAATTTCTGTTGATAGTTTATTATCTGATTTCTAGGTATAACTGAAAGAATCTAAGCCATTGAGTTATGTGAATAAATCGCTATGAATTTCAATTGCTAAAATTTCTTCAATTCCTGTGTATTTGTATGAACATAATTTTTAGTTTAGTTTATAAAAAATTAAGATAGGTCATAAATTTATGGTGAATCTAGACTTATTTTTACATTGTTATTAAGAATAAACTGTGCTTCACTAATAAGTGAAATAAATAGAACACAGATATGCAAATACCAGATCTTTTCTTTGATATAAGCACCTGTAGAGGTAAAGGAGCTCTAGAATGTGTGATAGTTTTTGTAGAATGGGAAATATCCAAAAGGAATTTGGGGTGGGAATATAATGAGGGAAAGGAATAAATATGATTTGGAAAAAAATAAAAGAGTATGTATATGGGGGTGGGGAGGGGGTGGGT